>MUZJ01014126.1:0-22379 GCA_003012975.1 Juglanconis juglandina | reverse complement strand
GGTCAGGGACGGATGGATGCATACGATTGCAGCCAGCTTGGTCTCGATATCGTCGCTGCCAATTCGAAAATTCCTCGGTTAGTGAAACGCCCCCGACACAACTACGAGGCATACGAATGGGTACAGCTTACAAGTACGTGTCAACCCGTTTGGCCTGTGTCGCCATCAGGGTAGCGACATTCGTGATTTGCATTTGTCTCGGACAAGCACCGTCAGCAAAGCAGTCGACCCGCGACGAGCCCTCCGAATTCGCTTACGTATTTGACGGCAAACATGACCTGCTTGCAGTTATTAATGGCCTTGTTGACATTATAATCGGCACTAGTCATGGTGATGTAGTTCTGCATGTCGTTGGCGTCGCGAATGACGCCTGCGCCCCAGAGCCGCTCCTTGAAGTTGTTGGCCTCTTTGGACAGCAGCTGGGGTTCGGACTGATAGTTGGGATTGTTGGGGAAAGCCTTGTTGACGATGTCGATAGGAAAACTCTTCACCCCATCGTATGTCATCTGCGGCGCCGCGGAGCTCCACCAGAACCACATGTACGAGCAATACATCCACGACTTGTCGCCCTGCCCCGTCGACACTGGGTCGCTCGGGTCCCCGACCAGCAGCTTACCACCCTTGAATCCCGATGCGGCCGGGTTGGCCCGCATGGTCGTGCTCAGCGGCGAGATGGCCGAGCTGCTCAGCAAAAAGCTCTTGAGGGTCTGCCACTCGAGCAAGTGCTCCGACGCGAACTGCTTCGACTGCGAGGCCGGCGGGGTATCGATCTTGCCGAAGCTGTAGTCGTCGCAGTCGTCCGGGTTGAGCGGGCCGTAGCTCAGGAACGAATCCTGGGTGTAGCCGTTCTTCTTGTTGATCATGTCGCCCGAGCTGGCGAAGCTCAGCTTGTTGGGGCCGAACCTGGTGATGATGCTCTTGGGGTTGTTACGGAGGGAGGTGTCGACGCAGAAGGAGAAGGGGAGCTTGCTACCGGTGCGCTTGGCTAGCTGACGGCGCACGACGCCGGGCTCATTTGCCGTGGTGTTCTGATCCTCCTCGGTCGATGTTTCCGTCTCCGGGAACCAGACTGACGGCTCCCAGGTGCGATCGTCCTGGTATCCGATCTCCGGGGCTGATGGCTCCCGCGCCGCTATCAGAAACTGATCGCTAGAGACGTCGTCATAGTCGCCCGTATATACGCCCACGTCGACATTACAATCTCCAGTGTCGGTATAAAAGTCAGTGGGGCACGAGATCAGCGACGCAAGGCTGTCTGGAAACAGCGAGTCTACGACCGCCCTCGTTGATAGGCTACTGATGCTACTGTCTTTCGCCGTCCAAAGTTCGACGCTGTCGACGACATCTCTGCGGGTAGAGGTGCTGCTGGATGAATTCCATGGGTAGCACCTATATGGTACGAGGCCGACCGTCGTGTAATCATACACACTGTAGGTTTTGGAGCCCTTGTCCCACCCGGGCAGTGGGTTGGTCAGCAAAATGGTGACGCCCAGCCCGCCGTCAACGGCATAATAGGCACCGTTGCAGCGATCGCTGGACG
Source organism: Juglanconis juglandina (assembly GCA_003012975.1). Classification (NCBI taxonomy): domain Eukaryota; kingdom Fungi; phylum Ascomycota; class Sordariomycetes; order Diaporthales; family Juglanconidaceae; genus Juglanconis; species Juglanconis juglandina. The sequence continues at coordinate 20,839 of MUZJ01014126.1, read as the reverse complement.
CGGCCGCACCGGCGTACCAGATGATGTCGCTCTGCAGGGTAGCCTTGATCTCTGTGTTGGCCAGGGAGGAGCCGCCGTAGGCCATGACGATCTGGAAGCCCGTGGCCGGGGTCATGGACACGGTCAGGGACCCCTCGGTGGAGATTGTGACGGCGGTGCCAGCCTTGGGCGTGTTGTACGACGGCCAGGGCTCGATCTGGGCCGAGGTGGGCCACGTATTGAGGGGCTGGGGGTACATCCAGGTGAACTTCTGGGCGCCCTGTCGGATACCCGCGGTGACGGTGCCGGACGCCGTGATGGAGGCCAGGAGCTGGGCGGTGATGTCGACGTAGGGGCCGACCTCGAAGAGGCCCTTGATGTTGAAGGACCCGCCAAAGGGGTCGAGGCTGTCCAGGATGGGCAGCTTCTGCGACTCGATCTGGAAGGCCGCGTGGGCCTCAACGACGCCGCGGCCGTCGGCCGTCATCCTGCTCATGGAGAAATAGGCGTACGCCTCGTCTCAAACGTCCCCTCGATCCGCGCCTCGACGCTCGCGTCTAGCGTCCCCGGGCACGACTTGGACGCCGGACAGCACCTGGCTGAACGAGTACTTCTCGTGGAAGCCGTAGCCGGTCCCGCTGTTGAGCAGTGTGTTGAAGGCGTTGGACCACCACGACGCGCTGCCGAACCCGCGCTTTCTCGGGCCGCTGCTGCTGGTGCCGTCCTTGGCATTTGCGTACCCGTGCTTCTCGAACCAGGACATGTGGAAGTCTCGCCACTCATGGGGTGCATACGAGCGCTTCGACGTTGACGTGACCGAAGACACGACCTCGTCCCAATACCCCGGGTGGTCAGAGGCGTCGACGCGGACATAGACCTCACTCCCGCCACGGCGGAGCTGACGGAAGTTGTAGTCATACTTGATTTCATACACGGTGGCGTTCTCCGGGGCGCGCTTGGCGAGGTGGTGCGGCAGCGAGTGGTGGTCCGGTTGCGCATCTTCGCGTTGGCGACCTTGGTGATGAGGTCAAAGTCCTCGCCCGGCATGGGCACGATGTCGTACGTCCTCGGCATGATGTACGCAAAGGAAAAGTTGACGGCGTCGAGGGCCTCGACGGGGAGCTGGGACGGGTCCAGGACGCCGCACTCGGTGCCCGACGACTTCCAGCTCTCGTAGTAGCCGAACACGTGGTCGCGCAAAGCCAGAGACAAAAGAGGCAGCGAAGGAAAGGCTATGCATATGGGCATCATAGAATTATCACAGAGTCAAAAGAGCAAGAAGAACTTTACTGCTGCAAAGCGCGGTTTGAGCAGTGTGCCTGCTTGACGAGGCTTGGGGGACGACATATCTCGAGGGTGGTCATCACCATTTCAGGTCTGGAACTTATACCGCTCCTCAACCGGGGATACATCACGCTGCTGACTGAACTCTTCAGCTGACCGCCGCCCGTATGAATAATAGACTGACTCCCTTCCCCAAAAGCATCCCAGGAGGGAAATCATGGCCAAAGCCCGAGATAGGGCGTACACGGTGCCGACTTCCGTGCGCCGCGATGCTGCAGAGCGCCATATTGTCTCACAGTAGCAGGTGAGGTACTCGATATTGCTGCGAGGGATTCTGATGGTCACATTGTTCATGCAAGCTTCAGACTACACAAACATAAGCTACTCTTCCTTGTGTTAATATAATCGTATATTTACTAAGCATACTGTTATCATCGTATATGTCTTCGTTCGATATTAGTAAGAAGATTATTATAGTGAAATATAAATATCTTAATCTTCTTTATTCTTTCCTAATGTTAGCAAATAATCATTTACTCATTTAAGTCCTATTAATTCTACTTATAAAGCTTCTTCTTTTAATTTATACTATTTACGTTAAAGAGGATAGATAATATCTTAATTCAAGATAAGATAGAAACTAGTTGTAAATCTTTCTTTGATAAGAACGAGATATTATAATTCGATCTAGAATATTTAAACATTATAAGTTTAAGTATAATAGACGGTCGAAATAGAAGATATTCGAATTATTATCTTTGATGATGCTTATTTCGGTCTCGCGAAATTATACTTATATACTAGAAACTATGGTGCGTTGAACAACTGACTATATAATTATGTGAAGGCAAATGGGAATAAGGGTGTAGATGGTGCATGCTACTTAAGACCGAGACATGTTCTGCTGGCTGCTTCTTACAGTCACCTGCATATCGGGGAACATTTCCAATATCTACTGCATGGACGGTCAGCAGACTCCTTTCCGTTATGCGACCGACTGAAACACCTGATGATCTTCTATGAACCTATACGACTCTGACTGCCTTGCATGGTAGCATTATACTCGGAGCAGAAGGCTCATTGGCCCGTCGCCCGTGAAGGGAGGAGTCTCTTGTCGCCCTGAAGCACACCTGTGTGACCGAGCAGACTGAAGTCGATATGCCGAGCATCCGCACACGTCCTGTGCCAGGTCCATATCAGACTTCTGGAGAAGACGTGTACACGGATCCGGTGGTTGATGACACGGGCTACATCTACGGGACTGGCTTCAGCAACGACATCTACAATGTCGAGTCCGTCTCGGTCCACCCTCTGGCATTTATTGACTACTATCTTCTCAGCTATAAGCTGTTGTGCATGAAGAACGAGTGAGCTACTCGATCTTCCTCTAGTTCTCACGGGCCCACTCTCTGGCTAACTCGTTGCGTTCTGCGTCGCTCCTCCGTGAAACATCTACCTTTTGCTACCTGGAGACCGCAAACGGGACAAACAGCACGGTGGACCCTTGCGGAGAATGTGGTCTCGGAGCACTGCGACTGCAGCTTGAAGATGCGAGAACGTACGACGACTCGCTTGCCGAAGAGTACTCGTCTTCAGTCACGTTTGTCTTGCCAGGTTACAGCTGCTCCTTTGACGACACCGGCCTCTCTCTTTCTTCCGGACAACAAGTGAGGAAACCCCCTCTCTCCGCATTTGTATGAAGGCTAACATTCAATCTGTAGCACTCTTATTGCCAACATCACCACTACCGCAACCTGCACAGGCTCCTACGTAGCCCTACCAACCGGCGAGTCCTGTGACGACTTCGCCACGGCCCAGTCGATCAGCACCGACGGACTCCTGGTCTCCAACGATCTCGCTGGCGGATGCGTCGACTGGCCGAGCAGCCTGACAGAGCTGTGCGTACAGAACAACTGTCAGCCCTACCTCGTGCAGCAGAATGACACGTGCCTCAGCGTGGCCGCGGCCAACAACATCACCCTGACACAGCTTGTGTCCTGGAACCCCACCGTCGACCCGCTGTGCAAGAATTGGAAGAACCAGCTAGGCCATATCATCTATCTCAGCAATCCCCTAGGGTACGCTCTTCCCACTAAGAGCATCACAGACGCCGCCGGTGGGCCCACGCCTACCTCAACCGCCGCGGCGGTCCCGACGGATGCCATGGCGGGATCGAATACCGACTGCGGAGACTGGTATAGGGTCTTCGCTGGGGAGAGTAAGTCGCATGGTACTATTACCTCGCTACTCCGCTTGAACAATTCTGCTAACCGTACATACTTGTGCCCTTAGCTTGTGCATTGGTGACGAGCAAGAACGCCGTCAGCCTCGGCGACTTTTACTTCCTCAACCCGGAGATTGATGCTAACTGCACGAATCTCTGGTCCAGTCCGCACTGCCCACATACTGTTATCACTTTTTCTGCCCAACGTTGTGGCTAACATCAAGGCACCGCCAATACAGACACATCGTACTGCGTCGAAGCCGTAGGTGACATTACCACGTACCCCGGCTACTACGGCAACGACAACGTCGTCGCAACACCCACCATCACCCTGACCTGGGCGTCCCTGACCCCCGTGTCGGCGCCCACGTACACCACCCCGACGCCTACGGGCTACCCGCTCGCCGACGGCTCGCTGGCAGACTGCGCCCAGGTCTTTGACAACAGCTACGGGCCGCTCTCGTGCGCGGTAGCGGCCGAGCTGTTCGGCGTCTCCGTGCCGGACTGGGTGCTGTGGAACCCGAGCGTGCTGGCGGCGGGTGGCGGCAACTACTCGTCCGACACGTGCTTCCTCGCCAACGAGACCGAGTACTGCGGCAGCTTCTACGACCAGTCCCTCGTGCCCACCACCACCGACGCCGCGTCTGCCTTCTTGCCCGCCCCGACCGACGCCACCGCCAACGCCACGGCCACGGCCACGGCCACGGCCACGATGACCAGTGGTGCGTTGACGCCCCCTGCGCCGTCACAGTCCGGTGCGGCCGCCGATTGCGAAGAGTGGTACGTTGCCGTGGCCGGTAACACCTGTCAGTCCATCGCAGACAAGTACGGTATCACCCTTGGTCAGTTCTATGCATGGAATCCCGCCGTCGCAAGTAAGTCGCGATTCTCTCTTCTTTTCTTTTTTCTCCCTGTACTTGCTCTCGCTGTCCTATGCGAAAAGAGCCTTTTGATTCTAACTCGCGGCAACAGCCGACTGTGTGAACAACCTCGGGGCTGGGGAGGCGTATTGTGTGCTCGCGCCGAGCGGATCGACCGCTGCCACGACCACGGGCCCATGAGGTGAATCAAACATGCCATCCGCAAGCAACATGGTGACGATAATCAAGGAAACAAGACCCGTGTGAGAGCCGAAGGAAAAGGGAGGGGAGAAAAAAGGATGTGTATATTGCATTCTCGGATCTACAATGCACATGTGTTTCTTTCCCTGCCGTTTGACCTATATTTAAATGTGTTAGCGTTGTCGCTTGCATCCATGGAAAAGCAGTATTAATTCATTCAAGTTGCCGGATTCAAACACACCTCAAGAAACAAGGATACTAGAAACTAGAAGCCCCAGCACATTCACCCAACTCGGCGTCCGCGATGGACCGCCTACCAGAGCTAATCACCGCCAATATCATCTCCCACCTCTCAGACGACCGCAGCGACGGGCCAAGTCCGCGCCGCGGTCTCGCCCCGTACAGCACCGTGTCGCGCTGGTGGCAGCACCAGCATAGCGCGCGAGTTGATGCCGCGACGGATCATCGCCCCCAGATCCGCCTTTTCATGATGGCTCGGTGTGTTAGTGACACAGAGGACATGGAGGCGAGGCGACATCGGCGCGATGTGGGTGCGACGAGCACCGAGGACATTTTCGAGGCGCGCTACGAAAGCTCGTATCTCGACCTGAGCCCGGCAGCCGGGAAATCGGTACAGGACGAGGCCGAGGCCCTGCCCGAGCTGCCCTGGGTCTCACAGTTCCACGTCCAGGACACCCCGGGCGCAGGCTGTCGGCACTTTGCACCACGGGCGGTGTGTCTTATGGCGTCGAGGATGTCGGGGCTGGAGGTTTCGTACACGGCGAATCGTGGCGGGTCGTCGGCTGGTGGTGGTGGTGGTGGTGGTGGGGCTGGTACGGCGAAGTTGCTTGTCGAGTCCCATCCCGAGTTTCACCCGGATGAGGAGGTCATGCAGGCTTGGAGGGAGGCGGTGAGGGAACATGTGGGCTCGGAGGCAGGGCTTGGGGTGATGATCAAGGATAGCATGGTGTGGTGATCATGTCTTCCCAGACACGCGGGCGCAAGGCCATCAGGACTCGTCAAGGCAGCCATCTGTTGCGCTCAAAGACCATAGCCATACCCATCCCGGTGGGAATCCCAGGATTGGGGGCCAGGAGCAGCATGCAGGAGTGAAAAGTAGATATGCGATAGTGTGAAGGTCCGCGGGAGTCAACTCCCTGCGAGCCTGCGTAACCTTGACGCCACCAAGTATCGTCTATAATTCCAGATCCCTCTACTATCCACGGATGCTTCCGCGAACAGGACCATTTGACTTCGAATCTTTGACCAGACCGACCTATAGCCGTATCGTACTCCATTCCGCTTCTTTCATCATACAATATGATATTGCACCTATACAAGCTCCATAGACCCTCTCCTCGAGCTATGGCTAGCCGAAGCTAAGCTATCATGTTTAGTCTACTAGATTTGCTACATAGCGTATTTGGGATTATTACTTATACCGGCAGTCTTCCAAGTTGATTTCCCCAAATCTTTAAACGCTGTTATCCTGTGATGTTAGAGAACATTCCTGGGATGGATTTGCTACCCTCTCAAACATTCCAAAACACAGGGTCACGCTTGCGTCGGCGCCGAGGGTTCTACTTACAGCGTTTCCTTGATTACAGCTGACGTATAGGACATACGATTGATCAGCTCCTCTCCGCCGGGTGCCCGCAAGGAGACGAGCAACCACTGCCTCCCGGGTTGACTCGGCACCATAAATGTCGTCATGCTCAGCTCGCACCGCCTGTAGTGCGCGAGGCGTCCTGGAAAGCTCATACAGTATCCATGCGATGGTAGTGCTGGTAGTATCGTGACCAGCGAACAGAAAGGTGCTCAGTTGATCGCACGTCACGTCCAAGGCCGCGGCAGATAGTGCCTCCAAAGCTTCGAGGCTTATCGAAAGGATGCTGCGAGATTTACCACCACTACTGCTGCTGCGCTCGTCGTATCTGTCGCGGACAATTGCTTTCACGTTATCGCGAACCTGCCCGGCAAGACGACTACGCTTCCATTCTACTCGGGGCCTGCACCAGCTCGGGAGTTCCATTTGCTCGTTAGTCGGATGAGAGCTTTGGGCGCCCTGCGAAGGCACTCGCGATCAGTCATCTCCCAGTAATCATCGGTTGCCCACAGGGTTTGACTGACCATGTCCACGTCAAATACGACTTTCCCGATTACATCAAATGTGAGGTTCGAGGCGAGGTCTAGGAGCGGAAAGGCCTCACCGGTGAGCGCCAGATTGTCCAGGCGATCCATGAAAATTGAGATTCGGTCGACGATTGACGGCAACAGCGTCATGAGATGCTGAGGAGCAAATCCTGGGTTGAACCGTTTACGGAGAGCCTTCCAATCCTCGCCCTGATGTGGTTGAAACGTAATAGTGAGCATCGATCGCTAGACAGTGGCATGCAGCAAAACTAAGTGGAACAGCGAATAATAGAGGGGGAGGAACTTACTCTCGAGATTATGATGGATTTTGGCCCACTGAGATGGACCATATGATGCCAAATACCTGGTTCCCTGGGAGGGCTGTACGGAAAGAGAGTTGAGGCCTTCGCAATTTGCTCCGCGACTTGATAATCTCCTATAACTCGCATAGGCAGGCTGATCGGCCGGAGATCAACAAGCATGACTGATGGCCGGCCTAGAGCTTCAAACATCGCAGCAAAGGCAGCATCTAGGAAACATCAGCATACTCTCTGTGGTCGCTTGATATGCGAAAGCCAGCAGCAAAGTTCTAGTACCTGGATGAGCGTTTGGCGGAGAGCGACGGATAAAGTCATCGACAACTTTGAGGTGTTCAAGAATAGGCGAGGAGGGCAGTTGAGAAAACCGCACGTATTGCTGCAATCTTTTATACTGAAGTCTTTTTGATACAAGTAAGGGAGAAGCAGCGCAACAGCTGCAACCAAGATTTGAATGAGCATGTTGTTCAATGGACCGCCCAGTAAAACGCTAGTGAGCAATTCTCATCTTCTATAGATAAGTGGCAGAAGCACAAGAGATGGGAACAGCGACTTGGCGATTATAAAATCACAGGCAGGAGGACTGGACGACTTATTGAGCAGTCTGCTTCAAGTGTTGACTTTTCGGTGGCTACATAGCAGACAGCTTTCAGTTCTTCCCATCCGAAACTTGAAATATACAAGGTAACCATTATCGTGCTGCGAAAAAATATCCAACTTATGCAATCTCGATTCTTCCATTAATGTGATCTCCCTCAAAGCTGTGCATGCATCGCCAACACTACATGCGGCTGTTGGTTTGACCCTATCAGTGTTCAAACCTGATAGGCTAGTCCACCATACGGAAATCAGCTCAATTCTCATCCTAGCAAGCGAGCAGCTGTTGGCGATTTGCTGGGCTCTGTCTATGGCCAATAGCTTGCATTTCCTTGGTCCATGGCAAAGTACCTCTTTGCAGCACATCCGCTTGAGTCGTTTGTGGACCTGCAACGTCCCTGGTGAACCTTGGAAGATCCCAACAGCTGCATGTGCCTGTACCAGAGCCCGGCGGACAGGCTTAGGTACACAGTACCCACACTACACTACCAGCCCACAACACGTCCTTGGAAGGTGGGCAACGCTTGTCTGTGCCTCACTCGTACAGAACAAACCAGGACAGCAAGGTACAAGGTGCTGAAGTGGGCTGCCAGCATGTGAGCCTCCTTGCGTAGCACAAAGATGGGCTCTGCACGGCAGCATCACACACTTAGAGTAGTATGTTTCCTGAGAAAACGCTTCTCCGTTGCTATCAACTGGAACCCTCCCTGCGGACTATCTAGCTTCTCGATATCTTCTCTCCCTTAAGCCGCAATTCTAGGCTAAGTTCAGAAAGCAGGATTACAATTCGATGGTTACATAAAAAAATAAGTCAAAGACCGACAGTAGCTGTGGGGGTCTCGTGTTCCAGTTCCCACCGGTATATCCTGCTGCTGTTCACGCCAACAAGTTACTCATACTTCGTACATGCGGCACTGGCCCACCCGTCCCGGTCTTTCCTTTTTTTCTTCTTTTTTTCTTCTTCTTAAATTTAGAAAGCTGGAGTATCATCCACGCTAGGCGGGCATTGCGATGCTGGTGCATATGCGCATTACACTAAAGCACCTGTTGCCGCCCGAGTGGATACTTTTCTCCACTGCAATAGCCCCTAGGAATGCTACTGTAGCACCCGTTGGGCATTGCCCATGGTCACATCTCTACCACCTTTCAAGACCCCACGCGTAATGAAATCCAGTATGCTACGCATTAGTCACGGAGAACATGGTGCGGGAAGTTGGAAATCTCCATGGGGCCTGGCTGCACTATCTTCTAACGTGCTCCACCCGGTATCTTGTCCTGAGCATCAATTAGGAAATCCTCGGGTCTTGTCCTTGTAGACAGGTGAATAATAAGACTGGGTATCTCCTTCCTTGGTTGCAAAATTGATTTTCTGCTGTGATATTCTCTGTATCCTCCTCCAAGTTTTCCCGGATTCCAAAATGTGAGTACGGAGGGATATTTGGAATCAACCTTCAAAATACTGTCCATTTACTTCAAAAATTTCTACCTCCCTCGGCATCTACTCATCTGTGGTTGTGTGTTGTCAGCAATCATGGCTATCCTCAAGCTCGTCGATCTGTCTACACGACAAGATCTCTCACAAATTCCAGCTGCGCAACCTCCCCAGGGCCAGACTTCAAATTTTGTTGACCCCAGAGTTCTAAATGTATTATGTAGTAGTTAGTAGTTAGTTAAGTATGTAGTATTTGGTACTACTACATGTATTTTGCACCCTTGTAGCGTATTTGTAGTGTAGTAGGGACCCTTGTAGTGTAGTGTAGTAGTACTACATTTAGAACTCTGGTTGACCCTCCCTCTCTGGGACCTGCTTATCGGGCCACTATATTCACGTGTCTTCCAGTGGTGCTCATCTTCATCGTCGTCCGCCTATATACTCGAGCACGACTGGTGCACAAACTGGGAGCAGATGATTGTATGTGACCATATGACCAAGTCTAATAGAGCATTTGCTGACGTTCTCGAGGTCAGGTATCTGTATCTTGAGCTTTGTATGTTTTTCCGTACGAATCATGTCCTACTATCAAAACTGACTACAAACTTGGTTTGGTTTAGCATCATATTCTGCCCTAACTTTGGCCAGTGCGTTCTTTTCACCAGAATTATCACTATGTCATCTTTGCAGCAATACTGACTGCCGAGTACTGGTCGACCATCCTTTGGGGAAGGCATCTATGGGATGTGCCAGTGTCCATGATAACAAATGGGTATTTGGAAGTATGTGATTGCTTACTGGTTCACCCCTTATCCCGGGTAGCGTTCCCCGAAAACACCTGAAGATCACTTTGAGCCTCTGCTACCTGTGAACTTCTCACTGCAGACCTTGCCGTGATTATCCAGACCTTACGAAAAATGGGCCCCGACCTGATTGCCTTTCTTTGCAGCGTCCTTGAGCTTAGTATCGGCCTTATGTGCGCCTGCACGCCCGTGGTAACGCTCCCGTTCAAGACCCTCGCAAACAATATGGTAGCGTCCTGGAACACGGTCAAGAACTACTCCAAGACATGACTTTTTACTCGCGCGCCTAACCACCATGATGGGAGTGGCAGCAACGCGCATCTTCACACATCCTGGGGAGCGGACCAGAAGCAGTTGCCGCAGATGCCAAAAGGCAATGGCAAAATTACAGGCCTTCGAACTTTCATCCACCGCGCATACAACTCCCTTGCCACCACCACGGTGCAGCAAAGCGTGCCCATGACCGAAATGGGAATGGCTACATCCGTCACGGTGGATGAGCTCGATGCGAATGAGCGGGAGTATCACAACTTGCTCAGAAACATCTACACCGTCGATAGCAGATCACATGTGTCTGTGCCTGGGTCAAGGTCTGGTGTGCAACCAGGGACCCCAAAAGCCTGTTTCCAAGGTAGATAGGCTTTTTTGGTATATTTTAATGGTGTCCGGTTTGTGTCAACCTCTACAGATAGTGGGCAAGCTGTGATTTTCAAAGTGACGGAGTCCAGTTTGATGATGCGCAGATTTCAGTTGCGAGAGGGCAACTTTGTTTAGAAGCGGCATCGTAATTAGGCGAACCATTTACACAGACCAATAGATACGACGGGTTTAGATACCAACTTGGAATATGAGACGGTAGGTCTTGCAAATGGGCGTCTCAAAAAGAAACTCGGCAGGGCGGCGGAGACCGGAGCAACGACTGGTGAGATATTACTGAATACGTCACCTAATACTGGTTCAGGTACAAGAATAATTGCTTAGATAGATAATATGCCTGTTATTGATACAGACAACATAATAACTATCGGTTCATACGCATGGGCTGCGCCCTATGGTTGTATACTCTCCTCTATGCTAGGACGACAACTTCAATCGCTCGATCATCGAGCCGGATTGCCATATTCCAGAAAAGCATAGTTTGGTGTATACATAATGAAATTTAGTGCACGATATATTGCTGTTAGATACTAGCACAACCTCGTCGGTACTATCGGCATGATTAATGTCATCAGCACGGTGGCCTGAAATTTGGACACAGCGAGAGTGATTGATGAACTATATGAACTGTATGATGGAGGTTCCATGAAGAGAGGGATCTTCGGGCCCAAATCTGGCTACAAGTCAGATTTTTATATGTGCCACGCGCCATATGACTACTGTCTTTCATCCATGAGTGTATACCGTTGAGTGTATACCGGTCTTCCTTCCTCGGGACACGAAGCCTTCATTGTATGGAAATCGAACAAGTGCGCTACATAAGTTACATTGTTATGAAATACTACTAGCGATAGCGGTGTTTATTGCCCATCAACTTCGAACTCTGGGTTCCCGTCCCACGGTGTCCAGAGAGGTGTCCCATTGGTCTTTGTTTTGGAGCGTATTTTGGGCTTCGAAGCTCTTCTGGTCCCCGTTATTCACCTCGTTATCATGCCTCTTTTGCAGAGCGAGGTATAGCGGCTTTATAGGTCGCGGTGGCCCCGTCAATCTACCTATGAGTTTCTTAAGGGACGCGTCTGGGGGTGCCTGTTTGCGGTCGGTTTTGCTTTGCAGCCAGACTGAGTCACACGGTTAGCGAGGACTCGACAGACCAAGTCTAAGCAACAGGACAAGTGATATTAGTATCTGCTCACCTCCGAGAAGTATCAGAACGTCCGCGACATTGCAGAAGAGTAGTTGGAAAATCCACGTAATCGAGACAAAGGGAAGTAGGGCAAAGCCAACCACAATGCCAGCGACGTTGGTCAAAGTCTTGCACAAGGCTGACCTGTCATCTTGACGCGGTGTGGCAGCAGTCTGCATCAAATGTACTTGCCGCATTGCTTCTGGGACTGTATGCTTGCGGGTTGGCTCCATGAATTCTTCCAGTCGCCTCCCCCCAAAGATCCGGCACGCGACCGCGACTCTCTTGGCGGGCAACTCAAGGAGAAGGTAGGCAAGCCAGAACATCAGATGCCCTGAGCCTCTGGTCCCCTCGATAGTGGTGGGAGCGGCTTTCATCCAATGCCCTTCATGTCTCTCATCATCACCTTTCATCTCCGTGTCCATCAGACTGGAGTCCATGGCAACCTTAGAGTATCTCTGAACACTCTGGGAGATGCCCTTAGCAATGGATTTAGCGTTGACGAGGGCGATTGCAGTGATCGCAAAAGCAGCAAGAGCACAAACGGCCATGCCCCGAAGCGCAACACCCGATGGGGATCCGCTCATGCTGAAAAGACCGGAACCAAAGCCCAAGGGGGCGAAGACAATGGTTACATATGTGAAGTATGTAATGTTATCGTTGTTGCGGAAATCGATCTCCTCCCGGGCGTTCGTCAGCTGGTCCTTGTAAAACTGGCGCAGCGACTGTATGTCGATTCGCATATGGCGCACCTGATCGGTACGGCCCCTTAACACGCGGGTCTCCTTGTTGATGGCTCCGCGGTACTTCCTCTCATCGTTCAGCGTCCATCGCGGCCTTACATCACCCCTGTCATCTTCTCTGCATGTCCACTGCCCAATGCAGTCCTCGGTTGCTACGAGGTCATCTTCGAGGACTTGGAGGATCGGCTCGTAAACTTTCCAGCGAGCGCTCCATGAAGTATAATCATCGCTGCTGGATATTGAGTAGAACAGGCTCTCCTCAACGCCCAACTCGCGCTTCACGCCTTTCAAGATCTCGCCAGTGCAGGTGACCACCTTCAAAAGTATCATAGAAAGCAACTGCAATTCGAGCACTTTCCTCTGTCGCCATTCTTTGGACTCCATCTTCTTCATGATTTCATCCACGAAAATCTTCTTCTCTGTGACCGCCAGACCTTCAAGAACAGTACCTGTCCAATAGCGGTCAAAGAGGTCGCCGTCGAAACGAAAGCCGATTGCTGCCCGTGCGATGAGCTTTGATGCTTTGCCTGGGAAGGATCTGATCTGAGCCCGAGGCACACCTGGGCGCACGGAGATGGCTTCATCCACCAGCTGGTAAAAGCTCAGGTGAAGCTCAGTCTCCCATTTATTCGAGGCCCTTGCGCAGTCATCGTAGAAATATTTCCGGTACTCAGAGTGCCGTTGGAAGAAATCCAAAATATCGTCCTTCTCCTGTCCCTGTGTGTTGGCATAGCAGAGGAAAGCGCCCTCGATATCGGTGCAGTATAGATGGACAAAGCGCTTCTTGGCGTCTGCAGCAGTCCTTGGACTCGTAGTGGCTTTCCAAACCTCTTGAGGCAGTCTGTGGATTCGCCACGACTTGCCGTTCCGCAGCAATGCCAGTCTGGCGTTGTTCTTACCGCAAATGTCAATCACCGTGAATCTGGACTCAGGATTGCGCATGGGCAGCCATTCTGTCAGATCTGGGTTACCCTCCGAGTCACTAGAGACAGTGGCTTTTTGTATCGCGTCGTGATCGATATCTTTGAACAAGTCTCTTGCGACACCGACATTCCCCCGTTGGATGTTCTCTAGCTCGCCTTTTAGGTCCACTGGATCCTCCCTGTCCAAAAACGGTGGGTACTCGAACAGCCATTCATCATCGATCTCCACGAGGTTTTGATGGTTTCTGGCCCCATCCCAAGGGCTGTTGAATCCGGTGCTCTTCTTCTTTGACGAGCGTTGCACTCTGGTACCAGGTTGAGACAGAGTTTGTTCCTCAGAAGCAGGCATCCAGATCATGGCCTCAGCGCTAGTGAGAAGTATGAGAGGGAGTTCAAAGCTGGACCGAAAGTGATAGTCTATGTCCCAAGCCCCAGATGTAAAACTCTCGAGTAAATTAAGGGGTTCTTTGGTCATTGCATCCAGGTTGGTGGGAAAGAAGGCACTGGGGCTCATGCTGCCAAGGACGATTTTTATGGCATTCTTAAGGCGCTCATTCGTTGTCGTGTGCTTGATAGGCCCGGTGGTTTGCGTAAGAATTTCCAGACCGTACCGTAAGGTATTATCCCACTCGGAGTCTTGGCTCCCCTCGTATCTCAGTTGAGACTGGACGGTTTGTGTCCATGGCTCGCGGATCGATTGATCCTCAGTGTTGAAGAACCCCAATGCTTGTCCGTAGAAGAGAACTGTATCACCAGAGTTGAAACAAAACCTCGAACTTTGCAAAGATCGGGTCATGGCGAGCATCCGCGTCCGGGACTTGTCGTCCTTAGTGGTAAAGCGGTGGAGAATTTCGCGTTGGATCTTGCTAGCCGCGAACTTTTTCCACAGACTGTTCACATTGTCTTCATCCTTGTGATCTTGGTTATTCTTGTCTTGAATGTTGAGGTATGACCAAACATCTAGTCCGTCTTTTTCCAACGACTTCAAGGCCATCCAGATCCATACGTGATCGTCTAGCCTGAAGACGTTGGACTCTTCGTTTCTGACATGTGGCCATGCGGATTTCCCGCGTTTGTCGAACTTTTGGAGCGTCTGTACCCATGGCTTTGCCCAGGCCGCCACCATGGTCCGTATCGGTTCGAAATCCGAGTGTTGTGGTGCCGGCCTTTCGATGAGTTCCGCATAAGCTGCTGTCTTCAGGATCTGAAAAGCAGTGTCAACGGGACTGTTTGGTGGAATCCATTTGTTGCCATGGTCATCCCATGTAGCAGAGGGAGTTCGAGGAATCCAAGAGGTGCTGGAGGGAAAATGCGCGAATTTCTCGCCGGTGACCCAGTGATTAGCTGGGAATATTCCCAGACCGTCCTCTTTTCGGCAGAGTTCCAGCCACTTGAGATGTCCGCGACATGTCTCCTGGATGCGATTCAGAGTTGATTGCACATAGGTTCTGCTGCGCTGGTCCTTGGCCTCTGGCAGACTTTTTAGTCGCTTCGCCGCTTCGACCAGAAACTTGAACGCGAAGCTGCGAAGAACGTCAGCAGCATATTCTGATGGAACTCGCGGTAAGGACAGATACGCACAAGCTCGCAGACGTGCAAATCCTGTGGCTTGACAAGTCACCGCACGTCAATGCCACGGGACCCACGTCTGCCCAAGTACCCGATTGAGGTTCTTGATGCGACCCTGCCGAGTCGACCTGCCGTATAGGAATAGCACAGACAGACAGAATGTGCTCAAGGTTTCTCCATAAGGCGAAGTTGATTGAGTCCATTCGTGCTTCTGTTTCGGGATCGCCCACAGACCCATTTTCTACCTCCACATTGAGGAACGTCGATATCCTGCATGCCCGCTCTTTTTTTGGCGGAGGCTCTGTTCGAGAATTTGACGTGGAAATCGTAACGTCATTCAGGGAGTTCAGGGCCATCTCTTCTCTCGTGAAGGTAAAAGCCTTCCAGTCTGTGGAACTCGAGACCGCGATCATCTTGTAGGCCACAATTACCTCCTTCTTGCTTCCCTCATGTTCTTTGTCCTCGAGACTCCATTCCCATGAGCTTGACTTCGCTTGGTTGAACTCTTGCAAAACGCCATTTACGGATATAGCTACTACAGCAGCTACTCCTCTCCATGATTTGGTGGGAGTTCCTGGTTGAGTCCTGCGTTCGATATCACCATCATCGAGCTTGCGGACGCACAGCCAGCTCAGACCGTCTGGGCCAAGTGTCATGTGGTGTGCTTTGAGAGCCCTCTCTCTGCTATCTGCATCCCCTTTGCCTCTGTCTGCATAATCCAGATCTCGGATTAACATTTGCTTGAAGAAGGAAGCTTTGAGGAAAAGAGGCGTGATACCGCAATTCTCCAGGATGCATTTCTGCAAGAGGATATCGCCACGTATCATCCACTGGATGATGAGCTTCAAATCTTTCGCTCCATCGAAGTCACCAGGCTTGTATTCGTAGCGTGGCCATCTCCAGTGGACCCACTTCAACTCCGGCAACACTTTCGACTTCTCTAGGTCAGGGAACCTCAGCCCATAGAGATACTCGTGATTGACTTCCGATATGGAGGTTGGGAACCGGAAATCGTGCGACGCTATGTCTTCCAACTGTCCTAGCCTCCAGAAAACATTGGCGGGCTCACTGACTCCTATGTGATCAAGGCTAAATATGCCGGAACTGCCACAATTGAGGAACCGACTGAAGAGGACTAGCTGCCCATAGGTGCCCGCGGTGGCAGTTGTGCCCTGGTCGCCGAAAGACATAGTGCATCTGGCACCACGACCTAGAGGGGGCTGTCCGATGCCGTAGTCTTTGTCGCTGGGCGTCCAAGTTTGTTTGAACCCTGTATCCTGCGCAGGATCCTTCATGGACAAGACGTTCTGGGCCGAACCATCTTCCGTCGAGGTGTCCTGGGCAGAGCCGTGCTGGGCAGAATCGTGGTAGGCCGGATGGTCTTTGGCCGAATCGTTCTGGCCTTCATGACAAGGTGCGGGCGTTGCACGGATGCAATGATGTGTGTAGGAGAACCGACCGTTGATATACTGTTGCACTTCTTCCTTCCTGGGGCGTCCTCCTTCGAGCTCCCAGGGCCACAGAGCCTCCCTCGGTGGTACCGTGTCTGTGGGTCCACTCGCCTCAGAGGTCTGTTTGGATTCCCAGGTATGTTGATCCGATAGATTATCTTGAGACTCTTGAGCCATTATTGAATGCTTTGATAACTGACTTTCGGTTGTATAGGCGTGCAAGTACAACCTGGAATGAAACGCTGTTGATAAAACCTCGATTTTCAAGTGCGTGGCTCCTTCAGAATTCAGGTAAGAAGAATTCTCAACCGAACCGAATAGAAATAACGCGGCTAATGGGGTTGCATAAGTAAATAGACGTAGATATCCACCAATTTCCTAGGTAGGTTTGGAGCAGCGCTGCAATGCACCTGCAACGGCCCTGCAATGCAGCCACAAGCTCACTCGAATGCTCGACGCACGACCCTCATGAGAATTTGGAACTGCTGCGGAGAAGTATCTTCGCGCAAAATGAAGGTGTATAGAGCGTTTAGGACCTTTATACTGACTTCGAGTTTTGTCCAAGATCACGCAGATATCTTCAAATGCTCGGACTTCTTACATCAGCGCTGGTGGTTGGTAGGTTTCCAACATATTGAGCCCTTCGATGCCCAACATCGACTAGGAATCGAGGATGGATCAGCTGCCTAGGTACATAAGCTCACAGGAAAATCAAGCACTGCCTGGCTTCGGTCCCTCATTACATCGAAATAAGAAACATCTGATCCATTGGACTATCTACCACTTGAGTAAACCTCGTAGAGTTATGAATGCATCATCCATTTTCCCGCCCTCGGCTGCTTCAGCTTCAGCTCCTCGGCGATGAAAAATGGATGGACACTAATCTGACACCGTATTTTTGTGTATACCCTATTCTGAATTCTATACTTGGACTTCGTACTTGTACGTGGCTGGCTGTATTGAACTGTAAATGGTCACCTTGATATTCGTGTACCCGATTTGGACCAAAATTTTCTCCATCCTCAGCCCTTAGACGTCAACACGACGGCGTCCATCCGCCTAGTCAATATCATTCGAGGCTCTAAATTGAAAATAGAAGGGTCCAGCCTTAATATGGCATGACGATCGTAAATTAAGTCACAGTCCGTTTTCTACTTAGGTAGTGAAGCTCTTATAATCTCAACGTCATCCGTCCACTCTAGTCTACCTAGGTAAGGGCTATTGTTTTGCTCTCTTACTGTTAACGGCACTGTGTAATCTTGGGTGCTAGGCTTTCGAGCATTCTCCATTGTAAGAAGGAAACTGTTACAGCTTTTATAGCTATATTAACAGCTCAAAAAACAGCAACCACTTCACCAGTGAGAGGTCGCGACGGTCTGCGTGCTGTGCGTGAAGTCCTCGCTCAGTGCGTTTGATCACTTCAGCGAATTCCAAGAACAGGGCCACGGCGATGAAGTTTGATCGCCCAGGTTGTAATGTCGCAATTCTGGAGCGAAATTCACTACGTCGCAGACACATCATGGAGAACAAGCGCCTGGTGATGGACGCAGCCTCCTGGTGTCGCGAAAACCAAGGGGGGGAGGTGGGCTCCATATCAAGTGGCAACAAGCGTACCTACCAGGTCTGCGATTCTTCTTCTATGGTTCCAAGGAGATTTTGCAACTTTAGAAGACGCGGCCTGATGAGAGAAATTTGATAGGATTTTTACGTCATGAGAAAGCGGGCCTTGGGTACTTAGGTACAGTAGGTGGCCAAATCTCTGTCCCCGGCCCCACATTTTAGGTATTCCCATAACTTGACCACCCAACTTCAAATTCTTATAACTCTAGCAATTTACACTTAATTCAGGAACAGATAGCTAGAAATTTATTAGAATTTAGTAGTGCGTATACTAGCTACCGGCCTTCCTATACGCTTTTAGCCTCCTCGGGATACTCTCTATTAACTATACTACGAAGCCCTCCGGCATATTATCCTACGCATCCTATATCAAAACCCGCGTATAAGCTTAATAAACTTTATTATCTTTCAGGCTAGCGAAATTAGGCTCTAATAAATGGATCTGCCGCTTTAGTTCCTTCCAAACGTGCTTAATCGG
Source organism: Juglanconis juglandina (assembly GCA_003012975.1). Lineage (NCBI taxonomy): Eukaryota > Fungi > Ascomycota > Sordariomycetes > Diaporthales > Juglanconidaceae > Juglanconis > Juglanconis juglandina. Next base: position 2,385 of record MUZJ01014126.1, on the reverse strand, counting down.
ATTAAGATCCGGACTATAAGAGGGCTACTTAATAGTCTAAATTCTATAGCTCTTAAGGAAGTCTTTAATTATATTAGAAGTATAAATTCTAGCGTTATTTTATATAAATAAGTCCCTAGTACTATATAGTAGTATTAATCCTTCCTCTAGGACCGTTTAATAGCTTTTTGCAGAGACTCCTTAGTATTCTATATCCGGATCTCCTTTGCAAAAGATTAAACTCGACTATCCGGCTTTATCGCCGTCTAGCTAGATTATCCCCTATACTATTTAACTAATCCGAAGCCCCGAGCGAGCTATTAGTTCGATTACCTATCTTTTATAGCGTTAAGTTAATAATCTATTTACGAATTAACTTAGATTAAAGAGGCTATTCTGGATAGTGCATTCGTTGCTAAATATAGCCGCTATTAACTACTTAATTCTAGCCGGAGTTTTAAGCTAATATATATAAAATTTACGGCGTTTAAAAGCATCGGCATTAGTTAATAAGATCCTCTCTACTTTCTTTTACTTTTTTCGGCTATAGCGGTAAAGAATTCGCTTTATAGTTTTCCTAGAGATCTCGAGGTCCGCCGCTTTTGCTAGCGCTTTATAGGAGTATTTAGGGTACTTAGCGGATAAAAAGCAAAGCCTACGCTCTATGCGGAAAGTTATTTTATAATATCCTTTCTTTCTAGGAACTGTTTTAGTAGTATAGGTAATTATAGCGCGCTTAATAATCTTATTAATAGTAGAGCGGTCTTTTGCGTTGAAATCGGCTATTAGTATAGCTATTAATATGCCGGCAAGATAACCTGCTGTAATAGCTATATAAGCTGCAGGACTGAATTCCCTATTAGTTTGACGGTTAACGGAAAGTTCCCGACTAAATTTACGGAAGGTAGCTATATAAAAAGATGTGTAAAGGAGGAAAAACAATGGTGGGTACCCGTCGCGTCAAAACGCGTTATGCGGGAAGGGTGGATCCCGGGGACAGAGATTTGTCCACACACTGTACCTCCTTAGCTAGTGAGTCACGCCGGGGAAAAGGCAAGCATTGCGCAAGTCGACATCAAGGTAAATGCGAGCGGGATTGTTAACAAGCTAAGTGCGCCTGCATGGTTCAACGGCTAGATTCAGCGTCTGGATGGTCAAGTGGTCACGATACTACATTGTGGGAATACAAATCTGTGGAGACCCGTGTTCGATTCACGGTCCGGACACGACTTTTGGGAATTTTCTTTTCTTCATCCTTCCTTTTTTGCGGCAACACAAAAGTCTTGCCATCAATATTGCGAGTGTGGTTTTGTGCACTTTGCACCTTACCTCGTTACGTCCCAAGTGCCTGGGGATGATCAACCTGAATCCGGGGAAGACATGCTTTGGACTAAAAGGCATCGATGGTAGTGAAACAAAGAGTTTATTCAGAGTCTTCTCAGAGTCTTCTCAGAGTTGTTCCGTCTGCCTACGGAAAATCAGTTCTATAGTCCCACCTCAACCCAAGCAAGATAGAAACTCACACAACACACGCAACGAGCAAATACCGACACAACTCAGACCTAGTCTGCTCTATCCAGCAATCACATCCAACGCTGCCGCACAAATCCCGCTAAACGCCGTCGCCGTCGCAGTGTGGGCCTCGCTCGCCAGCCCCGCCAGGAAACGTGGCATGGTCCAATCGTAGCGAACGTATTGACCCTGACAAAATACGTCACGATGAGCCGCGTGGCAGCCTCGACGTCGACGCTGGGCTCCACCGCACGGATGGCGTCGAGGAACTGCGAGATGCCGCCCTCGAAGGTGGCGACCTAGCAGGGACGTCAGCTGCCCGGTGGAGATGGACCTGTTGGATAGAGCTTTGGTTTCGAGGTTGTTAGTGGCAGCGAGGGTTGATTAGGTACTGAGTACAGGATGCCCACCAGTGATACGTTTCGAGGGGAGAGGGGCTGGGTTGTCCAGGTCGACACCACGGCCGAAAAGGTGAGGTCGAGGTTCACGCTGACCATTTTGGATAGCACAGGATTGGTTTGAGATGATTTTAGAGGGCTTCGGGACACATATGCTAGGTTTACGTATATCTGGATCTTTGGATGCTAGGCTTTCGAGCATTCTCCATTGTATGAAAGAAACTGTTACAGCTTTTGTAGCCATATTAACAGCTTAAAAAACAACCACCACCTATATCTGGACCTTTGATTCTTTACATTCGCGTGCGAGGATATCCACTCTGAACAAGCAAACACGGTGGGTAGTTCGCATATATCGATAACCTACCTTACGCTCTACGTATCTAACGCCCAGGCAATCACACCAAAAATACTTCAGCAACGCAAACATAGTCATCATGCATCAATTAACGCGAAGCACGCTAGCTCTCTCGCTGTCTCAACCCCCCCCCCCCCC
>MUZJ01014125.1:0-22356 GCA_003012975.1 Juglanconis juglandina | reverse complement strand
ATATAACGACGTCTTCTCTTTAAGTAAATCTTCGAGTAAGTAGATTACTAGCTATAAGGCTATTTAATAAATACTTCGATTAAATACTTAGGTTAATAACTAAAGAGCTATAAAAGGAATCCTATCTAAAGGGTTAACTACCCTGCCTTATATATCCGTTCCTTTATATGCCTTTAGTACTAGACTGCAAGAGTCGATATCGGCTGCATCGGTCTAAGTCGACGGGACTGCTGTCGGTCCTATCGGTCCAAGTCGATAGGACTGCTGTCGGTCCTATCGGTCTAAACCCTAACCCTAATTCTGATATAAGAGAGTCCTGTCTCTGCTTGTTGTATTGGACAACAGCTCTTCCGGCGGCTTAGCTGCATGCTGGCCTGTTCCTAGACCCGCTAACGTACTTGGGTTATAACACTTAAGAGGTTTAATACTAGCTATATTAATTTCGAGCTTCTATATAAAGAGAAAGCTACTTAAGATTAGCTAAATATCTAGGAGAAGGCTATTAAACGCCTATTCCTAATAGTAATCCTTCCGTATTAAGCCTTTAATGACTCTAACTACCTTATCTTTAATGAACTTTAGCAGATATAAATCCTATTGACAGACGCACGCCCCCGCGGGGCAGTATCCAAACTGGCACGTCGTGGCGCAGATAGGCTCGAAGTCAGCGGCGCCGGTGCCCAGGATGCAGACCAGGTCCGCGACGTTGTGGACGGTCGTGGCGGGCGGCCACGGAGCCGTCTGCGAAGGCGCCGCCGACCCAGGGGTTGAAGTTGGCGTAGCCGTCCGTGGTACAGCCGCCGATGGCCTCGCCTGTAAACGTCAGGAAGGTGACGCCGTCGCGCGCCAGCTCGATTCGACACAACGCCTGTCAAGTCACTTTGCACCTTGCCATGGTAGACACCCACCCCGCCCGTCGGTGTTGTGTCCCAATTTCCAATCATGCGGGTGCCGCCACTGACGAGGGTCACGTCGGCTGCGGACGCCAGCACAGCGGTGAAGCCGATATACGCGTCGGCAAGCTCCGTCGCGGGGAAGAACTCCTGCTGGAGCTGTGTTGCGGTGTTGACGGTCGTGCCGGGGCCGTCGCTGCCGTCCGCGACGTGGTGGAGCAGGTATTCGATCGTCACGCTCTCGTTCGTGAAGCTCGCACCGCCGTTTTGGTACTGGTCGGCCCAGAACTGGAGCGGCCAGCGCCATGCATCGTGGTCCATGCCGGTCACGTAGTCGTACGTCGCATACCCGTCGGTGAAGGGTGGAGAGGCATGGTTTAAACCGATGTAGTGTGACTGGCGAAGCGGGTGTTGATACGAGACTCGCGTCAGGGAAAAGTGGTCTCTTTCTTGTCCTTGTTCATACACGCGAAATGGGTAACAAAGATGAAAGGGTTCATACCTCGCCAAGGTCATTCCAGCTGATGATCTCGACATAGTCGGGTTGCAGGAACAACACTTCGGTCCAGCGGGTAGCCCAGAGGTCTATTGTATAATCGGGCCACATCCAGTTCTTGGAATACCCAGGCAGATTTGTGTATAAGCAGGGCGATGCCGCCATCATGAAGACTTTGTCACCCACGTCAATCATGTACGCGGCATCGGTGTAGGTATCCATCGGTTGGTCATCCCATGGCCAGGCTGCCCAGCTGAACAGGCCATCAGCAACACCGTCCTATTTTGGCACAGGCCAGTCCTTTGCAACTTGCTTGGATGAGTTGGGAATTCACCACATCAAAACATACCTCCAAAGCAAGTGCCGGCCCGGGGCCCAGCGACGACCAGTCCGGCACAAAGAAGGACCCCGTCTGGGCCTTGATATCGACCCAGTCTGCCGCATTGGCGGGGCCCTCGAACGTGGACACGAGCGGCGCCGAGCCTTCGTGCAGGAAGCAGGCCGCGTTGGATGCGTAATTGGTGATGAGGGCGGTGACGTCGGCCTTAGCCCAGGCGCCGTTGCCGGCGTAGTCAAACGAGAAGAAGAGCTTCATGTAGCCGAGCGCGTTGGCGGCCGCGAAGGCGTTGGCGACCTGCTCGGCGTTGTTGGCGCTCCCGGCGGCTATGTTGAGGACAAAGGCGTCGATGCTGGCCGTCGCCGCCAATGCCATCTCCGTCTCCCAGTCCGAGACGGCGAAGCCGGCTGTATTGTCCACCTGTGCGCGAAGAAAAGAAGACGGTCAGTTCTCTGCTGCGTGTTCCACTCTCCTGTCATGGCGGACAAAGGAAGGGCAACACTGGGCTGTCTCGAAGGCGACCCGGCGGGACTCGCGGCAGACGCGAGAGATGATAGGGGAGCGAGCCCTGTTGAGTTTGGACGTGTTGCCCTTGAAGCTCTGAATCGTCGTCAAGGGGTCCGTTCAAAACGACATTGGTCTGGGGATGGCCTAGCTCGACAACCCGGCAGGCAAGACATTCTCGCCAGATGCTGTCGCGCAGCTCCTGTGGCAGCTTGGGAAAATAGTGAAACGTCTGGTCCTTGACACTTGCCGGTTGCATCTCGGAATCATCAGCCATGCGCTCAGGCTGGCAGTGCAGTGGCAAGTATGTGCAAGTGTGTACTTATTGAGAAGGATTATAAGTTGGGTTGAGAAAAGTGGCCTTGAAGAATTCAAAGCTTCTTTTATTAGGGGGTTTAAGGGGATAGCACTGTATGATCTTGGGTGCTAGGCTTTCTCCATTGTATGAAGGAAACCGTTACAGCTTTTATAGCTATATCAACAGCTTGTAAAACACAACAACTACTTATCGCTAATAGCTTTACCGGTTTAGTTATCTTTATCCTTATATATATTAATTCTCTCCTATTTTTCTTTTCTCTCATTTATTTAATTATACGAAATAGTTATTTAGTACTATTAGGGATAGCTGAAATAGTTCTTATTACTATTTTAAAGTATGTGTACAGCATTGTAGGGATACATTGCAACTTAAAGTCTTAATTTAACTATCTAAGGGCTTAACTAAACTATTCTATTATACTAGAAGCAAATGTTCAATGCACGTTGCATACCGAGTTACAGTGTCCAACCTGCTTATTCCAGCCTATATGCCGACAAACTACTGATTACTAACTCCGGCCCAATTCTTCAAGGCTAGATGGCTGGCAACAGCGATCGTGTGTGGGATAGCCAATGCACGGACCAGTCATTCGATTTACATATGGAATATCACGAGTGGTCTTGTTCGAATTGCCTCGTAGATAGATATTCAAATCTATAGAGGTCTGGACGTTAAATCGAATCTTGCGAGGGCAACCGGTGGAGCATGTGCACTTAATTTCGAGACCGACTGTATGAATTTCAGTTTCTGGCTCTATGCCTCCAATGCAAAATATCTTCTGTATGAATGCGGATTATCCTACACAAAGCGGCAGCCAATCTCAGATGGCCAACCCGTCCTGACTAAATCTGCTTGCCTTGAGCCTCGACGTCGCTCGTTTCGCTCTCGATGGGCTGTTTGTGGTTGTTCCCCTTGTTCCTCTTGAGACTGACCCAACTCAGCCCCAGGACCGCGAAGAACGAACCCGATGCACAAGCAACGGTGATATAGTACGTGTTCCTCAGGCCTGCGAGGTACGCAGACAGCACAGCCTCAGTGTACTGCTCCATGCCCATCTGTTGGAGTATCTGCCTCACTTGTGACGCACCCGAGTTGATGAAAATCTGCGCATCCAGGCCTGGGGCGTTTTGCTCGACGCCTTCAATCAATCCGTTCTGGAAGACGGTCTGGGCGACTGCGATGAAGATGGCCCCGCCGAGCGACTGGAAGAATTGGACACATGCCGTGGCGACGGGGATGTCCTCGAGCGGCAGCACATTCTGGACAACAAGGACGCCCAGTTGGAAGCCGACGCCGACTCCTAGTCCGCAAAGCACTTGGTATCCCAGCCAGACCCTGGTGGGGGAGTCCAGACTGAACGTCGTGATCATGCCCGCCCCGACAGCGAACAAGACCAAGCTAGGCAGGGCCACAGGGTTATAGTATCCGATGGCACTGATGAGTCCGCCAGTCACTATGGACATTAGGACCGTAGCGAGTAGTAGAGGCAGCAGCTTGATACCAGCCTCCACGGCGGTGTCCCCGTTCACGGCCTGGAAGTAGAGCGAGAGGTAGTAGATTAGCGGGAAGAAAGCGGCGCCGAAGAATGCGCAGAATAACATGGCGCATAGGACGTTGCGGTTCTTGAAGAAGCGTGGTGGCAGCGTTCCCTCGTCACCTTTCCACAACTGGATCCCGATGAAGACGATTATAAGAGCGCCGAAGCCGACGAAGAGACCGATGATGCGTGAGTTATTCCACGGATAGGTCGTGCCTCCCCACTGGAGGGCCAGGAGCAGGCAGATGACTGCTGGGATAAGAGTGGCGGTGCCGAGGAGGTCCAGCTTGAGAATCTTCTCGCGGAAACTGTTACCTTGCTTCTTCTGACCTTTAATACGGAGTAGGAAGAAAAGCAACACAATGGTCAGTCCACCGATGGGGAGGTCTGTAAGATGTTAGCATACTAATCTATAAGATAGAAAAATATTTCGCAGAAGAAGATAAAGGGGGTACTCACTGATATAGAAACACCACCTCCAGGTGATATGATCCGTGAAAGCACCTCCTAATAACGGACCCGCGACACTGGCAATTCCCCACATGGCCCCAATAAGCCCAAAGGCCAACGGCCTCTGTCTTAGTGTGAGCGTGTACGACAGAATAACAATTGAACCGGAGAACAAGCCCGCGGTGCCTAAACCAGCGATAGCCCGGCCTACAATGAAAGCCGTCGAGCTCGGGGCGACGGCACATAGTAGACTCCCGATCTCAAACACGAATATGGCGATAAGGTAAATGGTCTTGACAGCAAAGCTATTGTAAAGCTTCCCATAAAGTGGCTGAAGCGCCGTGGTCGTGAGCAAATAAGCGCTTCCGTACCATCCTATATCCTTGACCGAATCGAATTGCGCCGTGATGGCGCCCAGGGCCGGGGCGATGATGGTCTGGTCGAGTGCGACTAGGAAGACGGACAGGCAGAGGCAGGCAATGATGAGGAGCTTCGACAAGCCCTGGGGATAAACGATCCCTCCCTCATCTTCCGGGGCTTGCGGCTGGTGGACCTCGGCGCCGAGCTCCGATTTCAATCCACTCTCGGCCGGATGCGATACGGCGCGGTGGACCTCTTTCTCGTCTTCTTCCGTCATCGTGTCCGGTACGAATTGTGGAGCCTTGTTGGCTTCCGGGGCCGAAGGTGAAGTCATCGCCGGGAAACAGAGCGATGAGGCCCTCGAAGGTTCTTCTTTCTTGCTTGGTCTTCCGATGTCCTTGTGCTTGCAGGTAGAAGTCCGCGACGGGGTTTTACAGGACCGCTGGTCCGACAGTAGTGAGTCGATGGCGTGGACACGATCCTTCAGTTCGGCGGAGGAACGAAGTGGCGTATGATCTACTTCAAGATGTGGGCACGTCCGGTCATATATGCAGGTCCACAAGCTGAAAACATCGCGTCTCTGCCGTGACAAAGCCACATATTTCAAAATTCTTAGCCCCCCCCCCGGCAGCTTCCCGGAAACAGAATTCAGCCGTGTCCATGCCCGAGCCGGGGTTGCACCCTCGGACCGCGGGCTACTCTGTTTCCTTTCATAGGTCGGAAGGCGACTTTCCCCCTAAGTCTTTGGCGTCATCCTGATGGACTGCGGGAGACCAGGTGGGGGAGGCCCGAGCGAAGACCCAGAGCGGCGGTACGGCGGCACCCTTTCGGCCTCGGTATTCCTTACTTGTCCGACCCTTCAACAACTAGACAATAAATTCAGAATGATGGGCTCGCAGCAGGATGAACCCAAAATATGCTTATCAGTTCCGGAAGCAGGAGAGCCAATGGGTTCATGGATAAGACTCTGCTTTTCTGTGTTTGCTAATAATGGGTGTAACGCCGGTCTATTAGCTCTATCCCTTCCCCAGACCTAATAAAACCAGGTTGGCCACATTCATAGCAGCTATAATCAACCATACCACCACTGCAATGATGACGATGGGTATAGAATTGGCCATTTTCACATTCTCCTCTTCCGCAACCGAGCCCCTAGTCACCGTGGTCGCCAAACCCAATGGTCCATGTCGTGCATCCTCCTCCTCCTCCTCCTCCTCCATGATCACGATTCGCGCCCTCCCCGGGCGGACCTTCATGTACTGATTCATACAAGTGAAATAAATCAACGGTGCCGACAGAAACGGCAACACCACACTCAGCGCGACCTGCGAGGCATTCAGCGCAGTATCGAGACCCTCTCTTCCGACAGCACCGGCGATGACGATGCTCGGCATAATACTGATCGACCGTGTGATGAGTCTTCGTAGCCAAGGGCGCATCTTCAGGTTCAGGGCGCCCTCGCTCACCATTTGCCCGGCGATTGTACAGACGATGCCAGCTGAGACACCGGATAATAGTAGGGCCAGGGCGAAAAGAATTCCGGCACCCTTGCCCAGGCTTTGGGTGAGGAGGTCGTGGATGGCGAAGATGTCGTCACCTTGAGCCTCCTCTGAACCATATAGAGAGGCGCCAGCAATAATTAGGATCGCCGAATTGATGAACAGGGCAAAAGTGAAGAGCGATATCGTTAGTTCGATGATCGAATACTTGAGACAGTGCTGGATCGCCGCGAGGGACGGGATATAGATGCTCTTTTCTGAGCCGTCGTTGGTTGACGAAGTCGACCTTGCTGGTGGAAGAAGACCCTTCTTAGTGTCATACTCCCTGAGTCGGGGCTGGGGCATGCCGGAGCCAAGATACAGGCTGTGTGGCATGACGGTCGCGCCCAGGATTCCACAGGCCTGGTAGAGACCTTTCTGCTCCACGATAGCGCTGGAAGGTAAATATCCGTGAAATACTTCGCCCACGGATGTATCTTTGATGAGGCTCATCTGGATACAAAAACAGACTACTACGGCCAGGACCAAGGCCACGACAAAAGATTCGAAAGCTCGAAGTCCGCGCATGGAGCCGGTTGGGTTGTAGAAGAGTAGGATAATCAGCGTGTCGAGAATGGAGATAGCACATCCTGCGACGAGTGGCAAGCGACCTGAAGAAAGTAGATTGAGCGCGATAGCAGTTCCGATGACCTGCGACAGAGTTAGAGACATGATTAGATCCGGCGAAACTTGGGGGCCCGAATATTACGCCGCCTCCACCGGGCTGGCAGGTTCTTTTGCCAATCATCAAAAAAAACAACCCCCGGATCCCATAGCAATTAATTAGAGGAATGGACACTCGTAGAGGTAAAAACACGAGTTCTTTGACAGGCTATCCCATAGGAAACATCCTACAGTAAGCTTTCCCAGTGAGGGAGGGCGCCGACAGGTGAGAATGGCGCCACCGCGGAAACTGTTTGCACCTTTGCGGCTATCCATTCGCTTTGACAAAAACGATGTTCTCCGAATCACCGGAGGATGGATTTGCTCACCTCTGCAATATCAGTCGCAATAATGGCGACCTCTGCCATTGCGTACAGAACGTAGTTCAGCCATCGCGGAAGAAAGGCCCGACAGGCCTCGGCCAGGTTCAAACCAGTGACGGTACCCAGTTTGATACACAAGCTCTGGAGGAAAATAGCAAACAAGTTGCTGAGTAGAACGATGAATAACAGGCGGAAACGGTACTCGGCTCCTGCTGATATATCCGTGGCGTAGTTTCCGGGGTCAACTGTGTTGATTATCAGCCATCCTGCGATTACAGAGTTGCCACGAAGATGAGAAATCTATCAAGGACATCCCACAGGAGACTGTCCCGGTGGAGAATATGCCACTATCCGGATGTCCTGATGGTGGGTGTATCGGCTTGGTGTGGTATGCTGTTGACTGCCACAGTAGGCGGTGCAGGGCAGGGAAGAAAGAACTCACTGTAGGCCACGGCGATCAAGAAGCCAGGCCCAACGAATTTTCCAAAGGTGATAATGCCATTCCGTATTCTAGACACTGTGGGGATCCGCTGTCCGTGGTCATTTCTAGGTGCAGGATTCCCAGGCGCAGCGGGCATGGGAACGGGAGTTGCTGATGGGGGCGTCTTCTCTTGCTGGAGAGGATTCGGCCTCAACGACGTCCGAAACGAGGGTGAAGTTGGCTCAGCACCTGTGGATATGTTGGCTTCGTGTGAGTCGCGTGCACCATTGGAACCAGTCGCCCGCGTTCGTCTCGGGGTAGGCCCATGGGGACGTTCCGCCTCGTGTCGTATGGCTTGCCCTTGACTTGCAGTTGGTGCTCCGTGGGGCGGTGTGGTTGAAGGCGAGAGACCCGAATGGTTTGTAGGATTCCGTTCCGCGAGGTTCTCATGAGGCAGAGCCATGTTCGGTACTGTGGGAGACGACGCCGAGGGAGAGTGATCATCCATGATCACCGCTATATCGCTGTGTCGATCCCTGATCTTGTGCAACTCTGAAGACTTCTGCAAACCCGGCTAGAATTTGACGCCATGTGGATGGCGCCTTGTCCAGATTCAGCTTCTTCTCAGCTTCTTCTTAGTAGAGAAGAAAGACGTAGGTGAATTTGAAGCGAGATGATGTGTGGACTGGGCAACAGGTACACGGAAGAGAGGTGGACGACGACGACTTCCATGAAGGGAGACGACAATTCGAGCCGACAATTCGCTGACGTTATGGCACGTTTGTGCGGGTCCAGAGCGGGTCGCTAATGTCGCCCATGTGCTTTGTACTTGTACTTTATAACGGCTCGCGGGAGGAATGACCGAAGGAGAAGGAGTGTAGGACGGTTCGCATTTTGAGATTCACGAGTCTATAGGTGGTATTTCGATATGGGTGAACGCTGAGCCATGCAATATGCAATATCCAATATTGGGACTCACTCCTCGAGCGTTCATGGTTGGCCGGATTCTAGAAGACTCGTCATCCACCTGCAAACACTGCGCGCGCTCGGCTTGACCCGCCGTGACTGCCCGACATCGTCATCTTCCATAAATAGCCGGGCAGGTAGGTAGGTACCATAGTATCCGCACTCCCGATTCCCGAACTGGGCCGAACGGATACAAATGGTAACATCGTGACATCGTGACATCGTGATGAACACCGTGACGAACCGAGTCCGCGTCCATTTGCACATGGCCATTAGTGCGAGACTTGGTAGTGGGGGAACTGCAAGAACTGGACCTCCGCCATGGACTCGTTCTTGGCGAAAGTAATACGACAAGTCGTCCGTCTTCCAACAAAGTTGATGGCTACCCGAGGTGGCCACCGGTGCAAGTCTGGGCAGTTCTACACACATTTCACGGCATGATCCAATGCCCGATATCAACAAGATACGATGCCACTTGGTCATAACCAAAGTCAATTGATATGTGACCAGATCACCACATGCACTAATCTCTTCTTTTCGAACCATCTCGTAACGCCTTCTTGTGTCCAGGCTCAATGGCTGGTATAGTATCGTGCAAAATCTCGCTCATTATCATGTGCCATGTTGCAAACGCCATGCACATGCACATACATGCACGCACGCTCATTGTCCGCCTCTCGGGGCCGTCTCCAGACCGTCTCAGTCAACAATCCACAGCATGCTCTCGGTTTTCTGGTCCCGGTAATACGGGATCACTGTTTCTTCTTGCCCTCGGTCGACGACTCCGCGGCCCTCTCCTTGTTCCGTCTCTCGTAGATGCCCGCAGTGAACGGATTCTCATACTGCAGAGCGATCATGTAGACAGTCAGCACCCACGCCGTGAGCAATATACCCGCTGGCCTGCCGTACAACAGCGCCGAGCCCAGGAAGCTCATGGTGGAGCCGTAGTACATGGGCGCATCACAGATGTTGAACGGGAACCCGGTGACTATGTCGTCCATCAGGATGCCGCAGTAGTCGCCCAGGAAGGTACCCGTGATGCCCAGGGCGTACGTCGAGGATAACACCAGAACGTTACCACATGCGATTAGCGCATAGCCAAGGTACTTGGCGGCGTCGGTCTCGAGGACAGGGTGGGTGGGCTGGTGGCGGAGGGCACGCTCGTAGAGCAGGTCGCGCACGATGCCGAGGGAGAAGATGGTGGCGGCAAGGGCGTAGCATGCTGTCTGCGAGTTGCCCCCGAAGGCTTTGGTCAGGAAGCGGGTGCGGTATTCTCGGCGGGCGACGATGCTGGACGGGACAGGTAGTCAGATACTGTGGCACGCCATGTTCTGCATCATCCAACAACTCACTTCCAGAATGTTGGGTTGAAGGCTATGGCAGCCGCAGATACTAACGAGCCAGTGTTAGAGTAAAGGTGACGTCGACCCGAAGTGTGGGACAAACACACTCAACAAGCTCTTCTGGCCGAGATCGACCAGCTGGTGTTCCTGAGCCATCGGGGCCATCTTTTCGTGGTCGTCCTGTCTGGTGAGGTTTCAGTGCGAAGATGAGGAGAGGGACCGTGGGTGAAAACCTCCAGAATTGCAAGTGGCAGGTGGATTGGGCATATCCAGGACATCAAAACCGGAAAACAGCTCCCCCGCCGCCTTTCCATGTCAGGCTTGGTATATTACAGTATATGGTGCGTCATTCCCGACGGCTTCTCTCGGCTCACCTCCCGGGACGTTGATCGTCTAGTGTACAAGTACCTAGGTACCTAGGTACCCTCAGGGGCAAGGGGGTCCCTAGCTCCAGCGCCAGTGGACCCTGCATTTGTTTCGAGAAGCTCCCAAGGCCCTCTGCTCGTGAGAACAGATTGCCGACAGACCACCAAATCTGAGCCTCTCATGGACGACTTTCACCACCATTTCATAGTAATCTTTTGGTGACGAGAGCAGCTGGGCCTGCAATCTGGGCGATATTCTTTGCATAGGTACCTACTTCGTCATTTGTACATAGTTACTCTTTTCTGTCGCGATACCCATCAGCACCGGCCCGTCCATACCTAGACTTACGCCTTTTCCCTCCTCGCACGATGCCTCCCAAAAAATCAACCAAGAAGGCCAAGCAGACCGCGCCCGACATAGATCAGAACTCCTCCTTCTCACAGCAATCATTCGAGAAGGAGCTCAAGGACCTGCGCTCCAAGGCCAAAGAGGAGACATGGGGCCGATGGATCCAGGAGCAGACCGCCGTCTATCTCAAGTCACTCGTCCTCATCGCCTTGACCGCCGTCTACGCCAACGTCTCGGAGCTGACATTATCCCCCGTCTATGGCTCAATAGCGGTATCCTTATGGCACAACAAGATCATCATGGCCGCCCTTTTCGTCGGCTGGTCATGTAATCTGCACCTCGGCCGGTTGGTACCTATCAAGCTGGCACACCTGCTGCCCGTCGTGGCACTCTATATCCCTGTTGCCCAGTTCTTCCTCTTCAAGATCAGCGCTGTCTTGACGGCCTACCAAGGGCCCTTCATCACGGAGCTCTTGACTGTGGTCCCCCTGGTCATCCTGTCCGTGGCCTGCACCGCCAACTATCTCGAGGGCGCCGACCTATCCGGCCTTCCCGGATTTGTGCGTGATGCTGCCCCAGGTATCGTCTCCTACGGATGCTACAAATTCATCGAGTCCTTTTCAGGCAGCTTCCTGAGGCAGAACATTGGCCAGACCATTTTCCAGACTCGTATCATCTTGGAGACCATTCTCGGTGCAAGCTATGCGCTCTTCGCCCCGTCCAAGTACTTGGTCCTGGCTATCCCGGCCCTACTGCACACGGCTTTCTTGAACACCCACGTGATGACACCTATGGCAGCTCAATCCCTCAACAGTACCCTGCTGGCGCACAACTGGTCGCTGCTGGAGAGGAAGGAATCCTTGACGGGCTACATCTCCGTGGCCGACAACCTCGAGACGGGCTATCGAGTGATGAGGGCCGATCACAGTCTTCTTGGCGGAGAGTGGATTCGATACCAAGGCGTCAGAGTCGCGGAGCCCATCTATGGTGTCTTCACCATGCTGGAAGCCGTACGACTTATTGAGACGCCGGAGCCCATCCTCGATGAGGAAGCCAAGGCCCTTGTCATGTGAGCCACCCGCCCTGCACCTCTTTCTCAGCGATTTGAAATCTAATGCTTCTTTCAGTGGTCTTGGAATCGGTACTCTTCCCGCAGCCCTGGTCGCGCATGGAGTGGACACCACGGTGGTGGAAATTGACCCTGTGGTGCATGAGTTTGCGGCCAGATACTTCCAGCTGCCCACAAACCACACCCCTGTCATCGCTGATGCAGTCACCTATACAGAGGAACTCGTCAACAAGACCGATAGCAAGTTTGACTACATAGTGCATGATGTGTTCACCGGCGGCGCCGAACCTGTCCCTCTATTCACCTTGGAGTTTCTTCAGAACCTCAACGCGCTGCTGAAGCCAAACGGCGTGGTTGCCATTGTAAGAGACCCGATGTGTACACGTCGTTGTCACATGCTAACAAACCTCCCAGAACTACGCAGGAGACTTCATGCTCCCCCCACCCAAGATCGTCGTCCAAACTATCCGCGAGGTCTTCCCATCCTGCCGCATCTACCGCGAGAACCCACGCGATGCCGACGCCATAGAGAAGGAGAACCGCGACTTCACCAACATGGTCATCTACTGTGTCAAGACGGACCGGCCCGTCACCTTCCGCAAGGCCACCGCTGCGGACATGCTGCAGAGCCGCACGCGCGAGCATTTCCTACCCCCGAGGCACGAGGTGTTTGAGAGTGACTTCAAGGCGGAGGGTAAGGTCAAGACGTTGCGGAGTAATGATACCTCGGAGCTGGAGAAGTGGCATGAGAAGAGTGCTTTGGGGCACTGGGAGGTGATGAGAACGGTGTTGCCTGATGCTGTGTGGGAGAATTGGTGAGCGGTGGGCGGAGATGAGGGCGGGCATGAGTATGGTTGTGGGATAGGTCGAGGTAGTGCGACCAATTTCGTTCCCCCACCCCCCTCGTGCATTTATATATACATCATTTTCCAAGAGCGACGGTGTTCTGTTGAGAAAAAGGAAAACTATCAGTGTACTCTACTTGTGACGCCAGGTCCACCAAAACATACAAGCGAAAAATGACAGACTGCATTCACCAACGAAAAGCGGTAACAGATGTGGCTCATTCGTAAAGTGCAAGCCCAGTAACCAGTGCCAATTTGTCGGGATTAGCGGAAAGCACCTGGGCGGGTTACTATGGTTGTTCTCCCTCGAGGCGGAACACCCCAGTAGGCAAGGCGTATAAAGGCACGGATATATAAGGCGGGCTAGGCAGCCTTTAGATAGGATTTCCTTTATAGCTCTTTAGTTATCAATCTGAGTATTCTTTAGACCTACCTTTTGTTCATCAAGCTTCGCGCTGGTAGTGATCAAATGCAACGTAATCTCATGACTATATATATATATATATATATATACGTATATAAATAAAAAAGGCGTGGTCAGTGGTGGCCCAAAAGCAACGTCTTTGGTGCGCTGAGAATATTTCTTTTGAATTTCTTGTGGAGTGGGTTGGCGTGGGTGGATGGCGATGTTGGTTGAGGGCCCAGACGGGTAGCGGTGGTTGCCCCAGGGGGGGGGGGGTTGAGGCCGGTGAGGTCTACGATGGCGGCAATCTTTGGTAGGACTCGAAGTTGCAAGGTTAGGTAGAGATGGGGAAGGATGAGGTCACGAGCTCGAGCCGACTTTTGTAGCAATCTTTTTCTTCTCTTTTCTCCCTTCACTGCCTGCATTAGTCCGTCGGGACGGCCCAGCCCAGCTTCGCGCTCTATCTGGAAGAATTAGCCAACCTTTTCCATCTCCGTCCTCGAAAACATTCCCTACCGACGGCTGGAGAGGCTTCTGTACTGCACGAGCATGTATTTTGTCGCAAGAGTGTTTGGATGGATGAGGTCGAATGATTACACAATGGAGATTCAAATATCCAAGGAAGGCTTCTTAGGCTCCATGATCTTCCCGGCCGCCCCTATCGCATATTCCCTTGCCTCCTCATTGCGCCTCTGCCTAAACATCGCGATATGCTCCGGCAAGGGCATGTCCTCCCTACCCGGCGTGGGAATGGGCTCGCCAATCGTTTGACACACAGGCAACACCCCCCTCCAGACGCTCGTGTCCCCATCTCCCGTCTCCGCGGACGGCGGGCCGGTCCGGATCTTAGCGCTGCCCGTCTTGATCCTGACCCTCAGCACGCTCGTGCTCGCCAGCTCCGCCTTGGCCAGGGGCAGGACGACGTTGTCCCACCTGCCCGGGACGACCGAGTTCGTGGTGTTCCGCATGGCCCACAGCTTCTCGTCGTCGTCGTCCACGAGACGGGCGTGGCCAAACACGACGGCGGAGCGGTAGTTGTAGACGTGCCCGTTGGGGGTGGACGGGAGCACACGCCCGTCCACGTAGCAGGCGGCCACGCTGACGGGCAGCCCGGGGGAGTCTTGCTCGCTCTCGGAGGATGATGAGGACGTCTCCACGGCGCTGTCGGCGCGGTCCGGGCCCGTGGTCAGGGAGAGCCGCATGAGGCGGCTTGAGACGTAGCCGTGGAGGTAGAGGTCCAGCACGTCGTCGAGGCCTGCGCTCGGCCGGGAGAAGGAGCCCATGAAGCCTACCATGGGGAGGAGCATGGAGAAAGGGGACGAGTCTGTGGCGAAGGAGACGTGGAGGATGGGGCTGGAGTGGAGGATGGTGTGGATGGTCTCCAGCTCGTGTGTGCGTGTCCTGTTGGCTCAGTCGGGATCATTGTCTACGGGCGGACGGTTTGTTGCGGTCTTACCTCGCGCAGAGAATCTCTTTACTATGCTGTAGGGCTCCTTTGGATACCCGAGAGTGATAGAAGGCATTTTGTACAGCTGTACAGGCAGCGGCCAAGAGAGCGTCCCCAGGCTGGGCTGCTGGCAGGAAGGAGCTGAAGGGATGGATTGACGGAGGTGTCGTAGAGGGAGTGGATGCCCGGAGATACTGATAGCAAGTTCATGGTGCAAATTGGATGATGATGGACTGGAAAGAAAGGGAGGTATGGTAATATACGGCAGCAGGTCTTGCCTAAGGGAAAGGGGAAAGGGAAAGGGTTTGGTGAGCTTGTGACTCTGTGGCCTTGTGTGTTATTGGCAAACCTGATGAGGTCAATGATCACGATAATCTAGGCTCGTAGAAATACGTGGTTTCTTGTTCGTAGATACTGCTATTTTGTTGATGCTGCTACTCGGCAAGGCAAGGGAGACAGAGCTGATAGCCTCCGATAGCCAGGCACGAGGATGTGGGCGCAGGATCGAGGACGACAGATAGCATGTCGTCAAGCGGATTACCTCAGCGTTGCATTCCACGGAGATCACGGAGACCAGGGTTAGGGTAGGCATCCACGGCATCCATGGCATCCAGCGGTGTGCGATGCAAACAGCCGAATATTCCCTACGATCATCACTGTCTCAGATCTCGTCCCGACTTTTCTCGCTTCGCTCTCTTGAATCTGCGATGGATGCTCCAGTCTCGACCGACGACTTCTCTACTGGGTATGGTAGTGCGCAAAACTATCGTCCCAATCCAATCCAATCCGATCCAATCCAATCTATTCCATTCCATCCCTCCGCACAATCGCAAGCGAGGTATTCGACGCAACGCGAGTCTCAGTTTGGAAGGCTATGCGCCCACCGTCCTCGTCCTCGTCCTCGTCCTCGTCCTCGTCCTCCTCCCTTGTTCAGCCAACACTTGAGACGAGATGCCTCCTCGTTGGCGACTGGCCCTTCATCTTGACCTGGACCAAAGACTCGGCCCATGGCTCGTTTCAATATCCATCTCTCTCAAATCCTCTTCTGGCTGTTCTCTATCCGACGTCTGCTCTCGGTGCCTTCCGGATCTGCATGTCACCTCACATAACCCTCTGCTAAGGTTGGCCATTCTCTGTTCTGCTATGTACTATGTACTATGTACTATGTACTATGTACTATGTACTATGTACTATGGACTATGGACTATGGTACTTAGGTGGTCTGCCACACGGACAGCCGCTTGCACAAACGCCCTTGTCAGGATAATGGCAGCCTCGCGTCTCGACAACCGCCTGGAGTCCGGATGGACGCAAAACGTTCAGCAGCGACGGCCCGCGGAAAGACTGCTTCTATGTACTGTGTAAAAGTCTGCCATGCAGTCTGCCATGCAGGGAAGATCAGGTGCAGTTCGTCGTGGACGGCACGAGGTTGTGCTGCTGCTTTGTGACGTCTCGAGTTTCAAGTGAAACAGCTTTTCACATGGGCCTGCCACAATGCAGCGGACTTGGCACCCACAGCCTCGCATCAACCCTGGCCCTCACCAAGTTTTGACAGCTGCGACCACCAATCACCTGCCTCTGCCGTTCCTTCTCTCACCGGCTGAATCTCCAGTTTGGGATGTCTCGCAGCATCTTGCCCCACGAGAGTTTGAGAACTCCACACTATGTACCCAGTATCCCTGGGCCGGGACACTCTCGACCGAGGGAGGGAGAAGCGGGAAGCGGGAGGTTGTATGCTCGATCTTGCGGAGGTTGCTCACAGTAGCTGTGAAGGGGCTCGGAACCATGTGCTGTATCTGCTTAGCGATTCCTAGTGGAATCTCCTGCCGCGAGCGGCCCGCTCCTAGTTTCGCCTGCCTGAGAGTCTGGGAACTATTCCTGTGATCCTGGTTCGCCGTCTCTACTCTCTCCCTCTCTTCTCGTCTTCCTACTCTGCAAGAGCGTTGCCTCTGACTACTATTGACCAAACAAGGGCGGCAGTATGAGTGTATCGTCAATGTAGTCGTGAGGGACCAGGACCCGCATGATCACGACATGATGAAGTGTTTACTTGGTTGTTCTTTATAAAATTTTGCTTCCACTCTCCCATTGACTGGGCTGGCCTTTCTTTTTGTTCGTCTCTCGCCATCTGGCGTCGTCCTCATGGCGATCCCTGGAGCAACCTCGGCGCTCATCGCCGCGTTCGTCTTGTTAGTGACCTTCCTCGATAGGACCGACCATGGATGGTGGGGATGGAGAACTTGTTGCTAACACTGGCACACAGCGGCACGGTTGTCAACGCGGCATCGGCCGGTTTGTTCCTCAACGTCAAGGGCCATGGCTCGTCGATCTTTCGGGACGGCAAGAGGCTGGTCCTCGCTACTTTTCTTCTCAGCGCGGCCCTGTGGGCCCAAACCGATTTTATCACGACACTAATAGACCCGACCGCGACAGAATCGTGTCAGATCGGCGTAATTTTCACGACAATATTCGATCAACTCGCTCGATTCTCGCTCGAACAGCATCTACTATGGATCATCAATGATGGCACAAGGGCCGGGGTTGCCCAGTATATTCTCCAGGCGTTGTTGGCCGGTCGCTTTGTGTTGGGGGCCGTTTTTGTGGGTCTCTCGAGGCCCGAATTCAACACCGTCTGTGTGCCACTTTCATCGGTCCTCATCCTGGCCATTGTCACCATTGTAGTGGACGCGGTAATCTTCGTGGGCTTGGCCGGCCAGGCCATTTCGGCCGGAGTGTTCAGGAAGATGCAGGATGGTGGCCAGGCTTCGGCCCGTGGCAAGGCCGTGATCGCGGTTCTTGTCGGTCTGGCAATATGGATGGGAGTGAGTATTTTTTCGTGTCCCCTAGAACCCGTCAGTGATGACTCACACGTCTTGAAGACTAGTATCCCCATGCTCTTGGGAGTCGCTACTATCGAGTACTTGTTCAGAAGCACAGTACCGGCAGGTGGTGTCGCCATCTTGATTAGTAAGTTCTGTTCCTGCTTGGAATATAGGAACTATTGACTGATCAAAACAGTCATTGTGACTGCGGCCTCGGGCTCGCTCGTGCCGCCAGAGCAGAAGCGGGACCAAGAGCGTAGGATGCCCGAGGCTCCATCACCACGGATGATTGCGACGGCCCACTCGATTTCAACTTCGGCCTCGAATGACTATCCCCCGAGCAGGTACGAGGATTTGAAGACGGAGCAGCTCAACTCGGTCACTGCCTTCGTCCAGCCGAGAGAGGTGCCGCAGCCCGGTCAGCCGATGGAACTGCCGCAGGGTTTTTCGCAGAATCTCCCGACAATTTCCAAGGCGTCGAGAGAGCAGGGATTTGGCGGACTACCAGTCCAGGGTGCATTGTTCCCTCCAATGCGAGCAGACACAGATCCTCCGCAGCCAGCTGATCTTCGACAAGCACCAGAGGAACCACCAAGACGAACTTTCTTCGACTCCACCAAGGGGCCGGCGAGGTCGGTCACTCTGGGAGGAAAGTGGGCGATATCGAACCCCGTGCTCCAGGAAGGTGGCACAAACCCGCTGGACAAAGTGGCCACGACTGATCTCGCCACGGCGGCTCAGATGGACAAGCAGAAAAGGGCACTGTTGGCATCGCAAAATCGATCAATTCCGCCGGTGCCAGCTGAGAGAGGCGTCGACCCGGAGCGCCGCCTGATGCAAGCCACCACGACTATCCGCAAGGAAATTGCTGATGAGGTGTCTGAGCCTCTTCGACCGGACAGTGAAGCACTAGCCATCGGGTCTGCTACGGGTGCTCAGTTGTCACCATCCGGGGATGAGCTTCGGAGACGTTCACCACGGCGCACATCGCCAGACACTACCGGTAAGGAGTCAACAAAATCCTCGGTGGAGTTTCCCGCGGCAGCTCGTACACCTTCTCCCCCGCCCAGATCTAAAGGTCGTGCTGCGCCTCAACAGGGGATGACACCGGGTGTCAACCCTATCATCAGGCCCTCTCGCCAGTTGCCCCCGTCACCTGAGCCGGTAACCGAGCCTGTGAAGACTCCGTTGCAGCGACGCCCGACGGCTGGTCTTCCTGTGAACCCAAGATCGAGATCGGTCAGAAGGCCGTCACCACCTGAGGCGGGACGAAACAGGCTGGAAACTGTCTTGTTTGTGAACGATATTGTCTACAACGACCCGACGTTGGTCGCAAGTGTGATGGAAGATGCGAAAGATCGCGGAACCAAAACCCCACTGCCTTCTCTGATGAGACCTGAAGTTGAGACTATCAAGGATCAAACGGTGCTGATCCCTCAGGTAACACCTTTACCGGAACCACCCGCCACGGCATCTTCGGTCGTCCACCGCCCAAGGCCAATCCCTCGCAAGACTGGCGAAGAGGGTGATGCTTTCTATCCACCAACAGGGCACAGGAAATCCAGGTCGCTTGGAAATATCATGCCGAGGAAATCCATCCTGCAGTCGAATCCAGGCAGTCCGACAACGCTGCCTCCTCTCCCTCCGCCACCACAGTCAGCAAAGAAGGACCGACCTCTCCCCAACGATACAAAGAGCATGACGTTTGATGAGAAGGTCAAATTCCTCTTTCCTCCGCCCAAGAGTGAGGATCGGAGCCAGCGCAGGTCATCAATACCGAACATGCAAAGCTCGTTTATGGATGACTCACCCACTTTGACGGAGAATGAGACTCGTGATCTCGGTGACAGGGATTCGAAGAGGACCATGTCTTCCGTGCGGACACGCAGCATTTTCAGCGAGCAAGACCAGCCTCAGCAGAGAGACGTGTCCGTGGCGACCTACCAAGGTTTGGTCCACGAGGCGGATGAACAGCAGCAAGAAAGCCCTGTAGAACGAAGTCCCAGGCCATATGGCGGCAAGCGAGCTTCGTCACCGGTGCTGCCAATCTTCAGAAACATCAAGTCATCCACGACTATGGACTACGACGAGGAGACCGTGACGAATATTGGCTCTGTCTACTCTCCACAGCATGTGCAACAAGTCGGATTGGCTGTCCATCAAGCTCGCGCAATCCAGGTCACGAGACCTGATCGAATGAGTCCTGACGACCGAGCCGTCTCCGCTGTGACGAGCGGAGAGGAAATGACCATTATGCTGGACACGTCGGTAGCTCGCGAGATACAACGGGGCCGGGCGCAGGATGGCTCCAGCTCGCCTGTGGATAATGGTAGCCCTGTCGAGGAGACGACGTCGACTAGGTCTTCGGGTCCATGGCACCGTCGTGTTGGCGAGGAGACCCTCAGCTTTTCTGGGCATTCTGACAGAAGGGGTTCTAAGAGAGGCCCTCCACCAACGCCCTTGACACTGAGCGTTCGACCAACACAAGCAAAGCAGGCAGCTATCGCTCAAGCTGCAGAGCTGTCGCCGTTGCCCTCGCCTGAAGAAGCCCTGAAGATGATTCAGGCACAGCTGCAGAAATACGAACACACGGACCGGGTGTCCGTCGAGAGCCCTGGCCAACAGACACTTCTCAATGACTTGGAAGCGGAGATGGGACAGCAAGAAACGCGATGGCTCGGCATGCAGAATCGCTTCACACAAGACTCAATTTCCACTCTCGACATGTCGCCCACGGCCGAGTCGCGCCGCACTTCTGCGGCCATCGCAAATGTGTCTTCGGAACAAGACCTGTCCCGGAACTCTTCCACCCGCTCGAACATGGCGTCAGACCGTACTGCCTATCGTCGCACACGCCTGGCAAGTATTGCATCATCTACCAGGTCACTAACGATCGACGGTGATGACATGCCCTTCGGCAGCCGAGCAAGTCTCTGGCAGAAGAGGCTCGCGGCGGCTCACCAGGAGTTCTTACATACTACCAGTGAGCTTGATCGCAAGCGCAGCAGGAACTTCCTGGCCCTTTCGTCCAATCTTGGCAGCCCAACACCTCCAGACTCGGATGAGTCTGAGACCGAGATCGAGAGCAGGCGTAACCTTGCCGCGGTCTTGGCACGCCGGGCGAAGGAGGACAACTCTAAGGAGACAGCTTCAACCAGTCTGTGGACAGCACCGCAGCCACAGGAAGAGCAGCGTGGTCTGATGTGGGTGCGGCCAGAGAAGCCATATCATATCCCTGTCGAGGAACCACCTCTACCCGGCCTCGCGGTTCGCCCTGCCCAGAGGAAAGAGAACTCGCCGCTGTCTATTGAAAGCAATCAGCTGTGGCAAAAGTCTGACTCCGATGTGACTTCCAATAACTCTTTCAAGCTTTGGGCTGCTTCAACCGAGGTCGAATTGCCAGAGGAGATGCCTACTGCCGCCGTTCCTGCGGCCGAGCCGAAGGTCCGCAACTTCTACAATCCCGGAATCCGACGTTCCCAGACCGCCTCAGGCGGTCGCCCGTTGACACAGCGGCCTCCACGTAGAAGCAAGAGAATCACTGCTCTGCCAGATATTCTCGAGGATCCTCAGCCCCTGCCCGACAAGCGTGACACGCTCGGCATCTTCCAGTTCCCGTGGGGCGAGAAGTCTGACCTCGCATCCGTGCCACCTCGACCGATGTTCATGGCCATGCCAGGCACCATGTCGACCGGTGGTTCAAGCGTCAGGGAGTCATTGGAGTCGCGATCTCGGCAACTCGAGGAGTCTGAGTACTCCTCGTCGTTTTTCGACGAGTACGATGAAGATGACGATGACGATTCGGACAGCATAGGCTCGGAGAGCGACGATGGGTTTGATGAGACGACGCTGTTTGAGATCGCGAGTTTGCTCAAGACTAACGACGTGCCGTCTACGAAAAGCCTCTTTGGATCTTCCCGTAACTCCGGTGATTCTTTGTTAGACCAATACATGACCGAGGAGCAGCGCAATGAAAAGGCCGATTGCGAGGAGCGCCAAATCAACCTCGTGGCTTTCGAAGAGGAGACTGAGGCGCTGCAGATGATGCCATCGCCCTTGCCACCACCACAAACACAGTCGTTGTGGGAGGACAGCTCGTCGGATAAAGAACGTGGTTCACACGGAAAAGGGTTGCCTCAGCCAGAGGACTGGCACCGATATGACGAGATGACCGAGACCGTCCGGGCCAGGCCTCGTCTCTCTCAGCAGCCTGCCTCTGTCGACAGCAACAACCTCTGGACTCTTCCACTTCCCAAGACCAAAACCTACCAGTCGCCGATGTGGACGCCGCCAGACTCGCCCAGCAAGCGAAGCACGTTGGAGAGTACGTCGTCGCCAGGGGGCGCTTCGTCAAGGTACGACTCCTCAAAGCCATCTAGCTCTTGGGAGACCTTGTCCGAAGCACCTGTGACCGGCTTGCCTCTTTGGCAAGTCCGGAGTCAGCCTCGGCGAGGTGAGCATGGTGTAGGTCTCCCACATCCTCAGAACTGGGACGAATACGACGTCGTTAAGGCTAGCGCGCGTGCGAAGCCTCGTCAGTCCGAGCCTGCAGTTATTGAGAGTGCCAATCTGTGGACAGCCTCAGAGCCTTCTACACCTGAGGAAACCTTGCCCGAGGCACCTGTAATCAGCGCGCCTCTTTGGCAAGTCCAGGAGCAGCCTCAGCGGGGCGAGCATGGCGTAGGTCTCCCACATCCTCAGAACTGGGACGACTACGACGTCGTTAAGGCTAGCGCGCGTGCGAAGCCTCGTCAGTCTGAGCCTGCAGTTATTAAGAGTGCCAATCTATGGACAGCCTCAGAGCCTTCTACACCTAAGGAAACCTTGCCCGAGGCACCTGTAATCAGCGCGCCTCTTTGGCAAGTCCAGGAGCAGCCTCAGCGGGGCGAGCATGGCGTAGGTC
>MUZJ01014124.1:0-22338 GCA_003012975.1 Juglanconis juglandina | reverse complement strand
GAGCAGCATCCGTCGGCGCGTGGAGAAATGGATTGGATATTCGGAATGGAGGCGGTGCTGCTGCTTGATAATGTTGGCCTGGTGTCTTGGAGTAGAGTTGGTGCTGGGTAATGACCTGCTCTCCTAGGAAAAGATCAAGACGAGAATGATGGATGTTGGGCGATGGTTGTGGGTATGGAAGATGGACGGTGGATGGGATGGGATGTCGAGATGGACAGTTGCAGAGCTGCAGTGTTTATGTGCCCGGGTGCTTGTTTTGGGGGATCCACCACACACACCTGCTGTAGCGCACGGTCCTGTCACACACGCAGACACGGTGAACTGGAGCTTGCAAGGTGTGGAGCTTCTGCGTTTTGGGAAGGAAAGAGCGTGTTGCAAGCGGGCAGGACGGGCAGATGGAGGAACTGGGACGTGGGACCCATGCACTTTCGCTTGAAGTGCCTGCCTGCTGCCCACTGCAGCTGGTTGCCCGAGTGAGCAGCTGCCAGCTGCCAGCTGCCATCGGAGTTGCAAACCTCAGCCAGTCAGTCCCGCCCTCGGTTCGACGTGTTTGGCAACGCTTGTCGAGAATGACGTGAGAGGGGAGTTCAAGAGCAGTCTCCCTGTTGAAGAACGCGAGGAATGCTGCAGCGAGTACTTACGTTGAAATTTCCAACTTTGTGTTGTGTTGCGAATAGATCGAAGGGTGGGAGGCCAGATCCCAAGAAGGTTGAGGTTGAGGTTGAGGTCGAGGTCGAGGTCGAGGTCGAGACGTAGGTCGTCAATGGGGAGGAACAAGATGAAGGCCGGAGGGTGCAGGTGGTTGATAAACCTGATGTCAGGGTTGGCTAGACAAAGCTGTGGAGACGCGTTGTTTTGACAGGGCTGCCTGTAGCAACCGCACAGCAACCGGGTTAGTAAGCCAAACTATCACCGCGTACCCCTGTCACAGCTCTTGCCTATGGCAACCTCACCATATCAAGGTCTGGCACTGTATCTTGCAAAGAGAATAACAAAACCCACAACTGTGTTGGACTCATCTGTAAGGATTCATGGAGCAGTGGTATTCTGGGTTGGTTTCAGTTTCAAAAAGGATATGGGCAGAAAGAGTTCTCCTATCTATCTGATCTGCCTTGGAACGTGCGCGAAAGATGCGAATTACTTTCTTTTATCTTTTTTGAAAAGATAAAAAAGAAGCCTGGGATAAAATAGAGAGAGGGAAGTAAACACTGCAGCCTTCCATCAGTTTATCTCGCAGAAGACATGATTGCTTCCACATGTCCCGACAGTAAAGAAGGGCCCTGAGAACCCTAACCCGATGAAGGACGCTCAACCAGAACTGGTCCGTGCACCTGCGATGCCTCGAGTTCGAAATTTCTCTGCGGCACCAGATGGGAACGGCACATCACGAGCTCGACCCGCGACAAGAAAGAGTGGCTCCAGTCGACCATCTCAACCCTCTCCACCGGTCACTCTCATACAAGGTCCCGAGAAGCCCTTCAATGGCTCAGTCCACCAATTGACCTCCCATCATTCCCGTAGAAGCTCCGTCCTGAGCTTCAACCCTCACCACCGGCAATGCTTCAGCCCCGGATACGGCCGCTGGCCACCGCCATGCGGTCACTCCTGACCAGCCCCTCCTCCCCGTCCCTTTCCCTACGAGCCACCTACGCTGCCGCCTCCGCCTCCGCCCGCAAAGGCTCCAAGTCCAGCAAAAAGGCCCTCTCCCCGTCCTCCAAGTCCTCTCCCGCCGCCCGGAAAGAAGTAGACGAGTCCGTCATCCTGCGCACCTACACCCCACGCACACCCGGTGTCCGTCACCTCAAGCGGCCCATCAACGACCACCTCTGGAAAGGCAGGCCCTTCCGCCCGCTCACCTTCCCCAAGAAAGGTCAATCCCGTGGCGGGCGCAACAACACGGGCCGCATCACGGTGCGTCACCGCGGCGGCGGCGCCAAGCGGCGCATCCGCACTGTCGACTTTGACCGCAAGGAGCCCGGCGCCCACCTCGTCGACCGGATCGAGTACGACCCCGGCCGCAGCGCCCACATTGCCCTGGTCACGAGCAAGGCGACGGGGAAGAAGAGCTACATCATTGCCGCGGATGGGATGCGCGCGGGCGATGTCGTGCACAGCTACCGGGCGGGCATTCCCAAGGACCTGCTGGAGGAAATGGGTGGCATCATCGACCCGGGTATCTTGGCGAGCAAGACGGCGCATAGGGGGAACTGCCTGCCGATGCATATGATTCCCGTAGGCACTATGATCTACTGCATCGGATCTCGGCATGATGGACCGGCCAAGTTCTGTCGCAGCGCGGGAACGTACGGGGTCATCACGTCGAAGGAGGAGGAGACGAGGGACGATGGTTCCAAGATTGTGGTGGGCAAACACGTGCAGGTGCGGCTACAGAGTGGGGAGATCAGGAAGGTGGATAAGAATTCTATTGCGACGATCGGAATTGCCAGCAATGTTCATTACAACTACACGAGCCTGGGCAAGGCGGGGCGGTCGCGCTGGTTGGGTATCAGGCCGACGGTCAGAGGTCTGGCCATGAACTCTGGTATGTGTCCTTTTCAGACCTGACGTCTCACATACGATGCTAATCATGTTTCGCAGTTGATCACCCGCACGGTGGTGGTCGTGGAAAGTCGAAGGGTAACAGAATCCCCGTCAGTCCTTGGGGAAAGCCGGTAAGTATCAGCTCTCACATTCGGTTCAGAGAGCAACGACTGACGGACTATACAGGCCAAATCCGGTTACAAGACGCGTAGGACCCATAACATCAACAAGTTTGTGGTCACTCCTCGGGTTCGCAACATGGGCAAAAGGAAGAGCAAGAGAGGCAGTGCAACAACATAGATGCTTCAGAAATATTGTCTGTACATACCAAGACCAGTTGTGCAAGACCACCTGTACAGCGGTGATAATCCTATCCGCCTCGACGAACGCAATGGAGCCAAATGGTTCTGGCTCTGTGCGCCGACAGCTCGCGCGATATGGCTTGCCATCTGAAAGCCTCTGCTTCATCATAGCTCCCGCTCGCGCTCGCGCTCGCGCTCCCGGAACGAGCCACTTGTCCCTCCTCCGTTCACCAGGTGTGACCCGCCTGTCACGATGGAGATGGAGGAGGCTCGTATGGTCCAAATGTCCGTCTATTCGGGCGACCAACTGCTTCAAGGTTGGTTCGAGGCACCTGGGTCAGGAGTCTCATGACTTATTTATAAATGTCTTTTTTTTTTTCTTCTTTTTTTTTTCTTTTTAACTTTTTAGGAGTCTCGTCAAGCTTATTGGTAAGCCTCAGCTGCGTGATGGGTGGCCGCAGGCCGCAGGTCACATCCCGTTGGAGCTGGTCTGGTTTGGCGGATGCGACCCGGCGTGGCGGCCACACCCCTTGTGATGGATGGCTCGGGGATTTCCAGGGTGCAACCAAAAGACTACGTCCGGAGACGTCCAATAGCAGCAACAAGCTCATCCACTTCTATCCTAATGCGGAAGGCAATCCCATAATCAAACCTCCGTGTCACTTTTGAGAGTATTGTTTTGGAGTACTCTCAGAATAAGAAGAGACTATGGAGATATTCCAAATCCAAAGCATTGGCAGTCAGATCCCATTCTCTGGCCGCAACGTCGGAGACCGGTCACAAGCCAAGTTTTGTGGATCTGGCCAAGGTCTTGTCTTACCTCACTGCAATTTATGGAACGTTGGGCCAAGCCTCTGGCCTACCATGGTACGCAGGTGCTCGACAACGCCCAGAGTCTTTGCACAAAGTTCTACACACCTCAGCAAAATAGCGTGTGGCTGTGTTCCCGAATCACACCAAAGGGCCAAAGGGGCCACTACAAGTCAGTTAAAGGGGGCACGCGGACCGCTTCCCCTTTCAACATCATCCTTCTCCGGGAGGCTACGCGAATTCGAGCCCCAGCCTGCCAGGCTCCTCGCAAACCTTATTCCCCGTACCCTGCCCAACCTGCCCAACCTGCCCAACCTGCACAGGGAAAACTGCCGTGCTCTGCCGTGCTCTGCCGTGCTCTGCCGTGCTCTGCCATACCTACTAACTAGTACGTGATCACATCCAGCTGGCTGCATCGAGGAGGCGAGGTCGACACGCCAGCACCCTGCATACCAGTCCGGCCCGACCCAATAACCGTCCAACCCAAGAAGCCGACGTCTGTCCGTCTGTCCGTCTGTCCGTCTGTCCGTGAGCCAAGATCGCAAATTCGCCAAGCAAAAACTCTCCCGAGGATCAACAGACGACGTATTGACGACAAGAGATTCGCCTCGCCCCTTTGATGTCGCGCCGTTTCCCGCGCGGTTCATATGCTGGCAGACGTTTTGTTAACACCAGCGTCTGATCCATCCCGCTTCTACCTACAAGTACCTACAAGAGCCTCACGCCACTCCTCGTTCGCACCCAGACCTAACGCTCGTTCATCGGGCACCATGCCAGAGGACGACTCGAACCACGGCTCTGTTCCCCTCATCACCCTGAACAGAAGGCAAAACTACCAACGACTGAGCGACGACAACTTTGCATTCGACTCGACGTACTCTGCGGCAAATTACCAGCCTCGTCCTCAGGATATGGCGCGAGGGCCTCTAAAGAGCCTGCGCGAGGCGCGGAGGAGGGACTCGAGGAAATCCGCCATCGTAGTCTTGTCCTCCTATATTTTCGACTGGGTGACTATCGTGGTCATCCTGGGCATCGCATTCTACATGAACGATCACGAACCAAACCGCCGGCCTTTCAGCCTCGCGGACCCAAACATATCGTGAGCATTCACTCCCTCCAGAAGCAGAAGCTTAGCCCGCATCAACCCGCACTACTAACCAGAGGCCCCAGATTCCCTTTCACCGAGCATGAAACCGTGCCCTCCTGGCTGCTCATCATGCTCTGTGCAGGCGTTCCCATCGTCATCATCCCGATCATCAGCCTCATCTTCGTCCCCGGCCACACCGTGCCACGAGGAACCCCAAAATCCCTGATCTGGAAGCGCAAGCTCTGGGAGCTGCACGTCGGCTGGCTCGGCTTCGCGCTCGCCCTGGCCTCCACCTGGTTCATCACCAACGGCATGAAGAACCTGTTCGGCAAGCCGCGGCCCGACCTGCTCTCGCGGTGCAACGCGGATCTCGAGAACTATGCCGACTACATCATCGGCGGGACCAACGTGGCCGGCGGGTACGGGCGGCTGGTGAGCGCGGACATCTGCCGCGGCATGGAAGGGAGGGATGATGCGCAGACCCTCCTGGAGGACGGCTTCAGGAGTTACCCGAGCGGACACTCGAGCTCGTCTGCGGCCGGGCTGATTTACCTGAGCCTGTTCATTGCGAGCAAGTTTGCCATCACGTTTCCGTTCCTGTAAGTCTCTCTCTCACTCTCTTCTCGACCTACCGACCCCTCTCCCCTTCCACCCCCATCTCATGAGTTCTCCTGGGCAACAGCAGCAGACTGACCTCGCCCAGCGCCCCCGGAAGTCAAACCCTCTCCTACAAAGCCTTCCCCTCGCGCGGCACCAACCCGCTCGGGCCGGGGGCGGGCCAGGCGGCGCCCGTCTCCTCCGAACCACCCGAGGAGCACCTGAACGCGCCGCACGACCCGGCCGCCACGCGCCTCTTCACCGCGCACAACGCCAGCCTCACCTCGGCGCGGCGGCAGGCCGCCGCCCCGCCCGTCTACCTGCTCATCTTCGCGTCCGCGCCCTTCTTCACCGCCGTCTTCATCGCCTCCTCCCGCTGGTTCGACTTCCGCCACCACGGCTTCGACATCCTCTTCGGCTTCCTCATCGGCACCGTCTGCGCCTTCTTCGCGTTCCGCTGGTACCACCTGCCCGTGTCGCAGGGCGCCGGCTGGGCCTGGGGTCCGCGCTGTGCCGACAAGGCCTGGTGGGCCGGCGTGGGGAGTTTCAGCTACGCTATGGATTGGGAGGAGGATATGGAGGAGGGTGGTGGTGGTGGTGGTGGTAGTGGGTGGAAGCCGCCGCGGGATGAGAGCGCGGCTATGGAGGAGGGGGCGGGATTCAAGGGGATGAGTCTGGCGAGCACGGGGAGTGCCGGGCAGGGGAATGTGGGAGATCAGGAGGCGAGGAGGAGGATGGACTAGGTTGTTACTTCTAGATTTTATTTGCATGTACGGCGTTCGATCCCATTCCCCTCGCCCCCTTTCAACTTCGCTCGTTTGGTTCCCGATTTAGCTCACGCATCCTAGCGGCTTCATCTGTGACCTCTCGTAGGCCGGACCAAGTATGTTCTGCTGGTGGCACGGTAGTCCCTGCATAGTCATGGGTTGGGAAGCACACGAAAGGTCGAGTCCTCGAAGAAACCAGGATCTTGAAATAGGATGGGAATGTATGTGACCGTCAGCTCATACAGTTACAGTGTGCTGTCTATCAACGCCGCAGAGCATCGAAACTGCCAAATGCGCGAAATTCCCGAAAATGCCTTGCCATGCAATCAAGCCGGTCCAGTATCCACCGAGCCGTGGAAATAGCTCAGCGCAAGAGAGGTATCTCCAGAGTTCATATCAGTCGCAAACACCCCCCCCCCCCTATCTGGCACCCTGCTGTACCGAGAGACCTGAAAAACGCCAAATGCCCGTGAAGAGTCTGCCAACCATCGTCTGCCAACCATCGTCCCAAGAAAGTACATTCTCGAGTTTCAAGTTGGCATCGCAGTGTTCCGAAAGCCAAAGCAGTCAGCGCTCGCCGATAATGCCGTTCCAAAGTGATCAGTGTCGTGGAGAAAGAAAGGGAAAGTCATGGTGAGAAGTGCTGGTGCTGAGTCCGATGTTTGTATGCCACCCGAGGCAATCAAAGTGAGTGCCAAAAGGGGTTCCGGTCAAGGCGACAGTAAGTACGGAGGCTGAGCGCGCAGATGCTTTCAAGCGCAGCTAAGGTACACGTTTTCAATGTGGACGTATGGTTGCGAGCACGCAACCAGCACGGTGCCTCTTGAATGGCTTTGGATCGAAAAAACCTCGCCGCTCCGTCGGCATGGACGGCTAACCAATCACCTCCGGAGGGGCCGCGTCACCAGCCTGCTGGATAAGAGCCACATCCATATCCTCCTGAGATGGCAGACCCGACTCCTCCTCTTCCTCCTCCTCGTCTTCGATGTCGCCGTCGTCCTTGAAACCGGGCTCGATCTCCTGGCGCTTGAGGCGGTGGCGCATCTTGTCGCGCTGCTTCTCCTGCCAACGCATCAGGGTGGCTGGACCGTGGACCTTGAAGCCGAAGACCTTGGGGACGTAACGCTCGGCGGACTTGGTGGGGACGAGCGAGGGGTAGACCTGGAACAGGATGTTGTGGAAGGAGGTGCCGAAGTAGGCGCCGTCGATGGTAGCGTGGCGGCTCGACTTGGGGTTGTACATGTCCTCGCATCGGGCGCACCAGAGCTTGACGGGCTTCAGGTTGGGGACGTCAGACAGACCCATGGGCAGGAGAGGGTGCGAGTTGCAGTTGACGCGGGGACACTTGCCAAAGTCGGCCTTCTTGTACTTCTCGAGCTGTTCAACCTCGGCGTTAGCCCATTGTGCGATCACTTGGCCTGACGAACGCGATCGCGCGGACTGGACATACCATCTTGCCAAGACCTCTAGTCGTGACAATGTACCGAGCGTGGACAAGGCCGTACAGGTGGCGAGCGGACTTCTCGATGGCCTCGCGCATCTCGTCATCGCAATCGACGTCGAACACATCGGTGATCAGATCAAGCGCGTACTGGTAGTACTGCACCTCGGTGTTCAGGCCCGTCAGATTGAATCGATCAGTCAGGTATTCTTCGTCGATCTCGCAGAAGTACTCGTTGCCTCGGGAGGAGATGAACTGTTCGCGGTACCAATAGGTCAGTCCTGACAATCGAACCCTCTTGCGTGCCCGCTCCATGATGACGGCTGTTTTCAGGATGGCTGGGACAGGGGGGGGGGAGTATGAGAGACTGGCATGCAATGGGAGAAGGGGGAAAGCAGTGGCAGGTTGTATGGTGGGTAAGTAAGTGTTACTGAGATGCGGGTACAGAAGGTAGCTGGCAAAGCAAGCAACAGCTTTACCCCGCCACCATCGGTGTGTGAACTGGAGTGGAGGGCATGACTTACCCAATCCCGCCAGTAACTGGTATAGTCGCTCTCACTCTCGGACACGAAGTCGTCCATCATTGCGATGTTGACCTTGCCTTTGCCTTTGCCTTTGCCTTTGCCTGTGCTGTTCTTGTTCGTGTCGTTGCTGTTGCTGTTGGCGTTGTTATTGTTGACGGAGTCTTGCTCCGGGGACGGACAAAGCAGACCCAAAGTGGTGACAGCGTTGGTGTCGACAGCTCCTTGCCTCTTTGCTTTGTTCTTTGTATCGGATTCGTGGTCGGCTGTCGCAGGAACGGGTTGTTTGTTAGCTTGGTGGCAATGTAAGGTGAAGGGCTTGGATACCGCGGTGAAGGAGGGACGTTGCGATGCGGCTCTTTCAGGTGCCTCGACCCTAAACTTTTGGCTGATGGGAGAAGGTGGGGTGTGGGGTCCGGGTGACATGGAACCCCCTGTTACACAGGGTTTGGGGGATATCAATGAATGACAGCATTGGCCCATCTCTCCTCCAAGACATCAAACAAAACGAATGTGGATGTTCATTGGGACAAAAAAAAAAGCTGTCTTCTTCATACTGAGAAGAGATGGCTTTCATACTGATGGAGCAGTGAATCCCGTCCGAGGAAAGAGATTCTGGGATTGGTGTACGTACCGTCGTACGCCGCCGCATCCTCCAGCTGACGGACCATGTCCTCGACCACGAGGCGCGGGCTAGGAGATCCCTGGATCTTCACTCGTCGTCAATAACGCATTCGCTTTCCTGGTAGTACCAGAGGAAGAGGGTGAGAAAGGACAACATACACCCTCTGGGCTTGAGGTGCCCGCTGGCGAACCCTCCCTCCTTGGCACAGGCGGACTGCTGCTCTCCGTCAGCCCGTTGGTGTGACAACTGGCCGGCAGATCCAGCTCCAGCTGCCCAGTCTCGAGGATCAGCTGATCCATTCTTCTCGTTGTCGCTTGGGGCGGCTTTAGTGCTGATGGTTGCAAAACGCTGCTGGTTTTGTTGGTAGTGACTCGGAAGGAGGGACGAGAGATCAGTCCGGAGCGCAGTTTTGCTCCCCAGGAAAAACGGAGATCATCTTGGGAAGTTGCAGATATTTTTATTACTCGCAGAGATGTCAGACTTCATGATAAGGGGTAGCTGCGGATTCGACGAGGGATCCGGAGTGACGATCACGACGATGGTAAGGCATATGGGTGAGAGCCAAGATGGCCCGGTGCTGGCATGATTGCGCCCCATTGGGTTTTATTGGAGTCTCTCTAATACAAACTTCCAGAAAATGCTGGCAACGTATATATCTAGGTAGTGGTTCTCCATAATTAACCTATCATATGATCATCGAAGTGCTGCCACTGTTATGGAGGCATCTAGACTACTAGGTAGGTATGCCTTGAGGACCCAGCTCTTGATAGCATAGTAGCTAATATGAAGTTGTCTTAGCTAGATTTTGACTGTGAAAGATCGCCCTGTGTTAGATATGTACCTGTTACCTAAGTATTGTATGATGTGGTGGTATTAACAAAATACATGGCCCAGACTCCAATAATATAGCATTTAGCTGATATTTTGGGTTATAATGCTGGGCATCAGATTGAGTTACTAGTCGAATGTGAATGCAGAACCCAGAAAGTATCTTATATAAGTCCATACGAGTCATCCAACACCTATGACAAAGTAGGGAGGAAGGTTGTATATAGGAATTCAGTTTACGTTATACGAAAAATGGAGAGCCTTCTTGAACGGTTTGTAATCCACACTCTCCGTTCTCTCTCTGTATCTTCTTTACAACCTTGGAACGTCCGATCACCATATCCTTGTCACATTGGTAGCTGTAGGCAAGCAGCTAGAAGTTATCTGACAGAACTGTTTGTGGGGCTGAGAGTTACTTAAATAATGGAAGAAGCTGTTCGTCAATGTGGTCAATGTGGTCAACGTGCAACGTGCAATCTTGTGACTGGAATGTGTTCGAAAAGTCACCCAGATCGCTAAAATGCTGAAACTTCCTTATCCTGGCTGGGAGGCCAACTACATGTCTCCGTCCTATGCTGGCCTCAGTTCTCTAGAAAAGGTCTCGGAGCTGCGTGGCTTAGAGAGCTCGGTCTGTATCCTAGGTCCATTCAACAGAGTTCAAGGGCTGATCTAGATGCTACCAGGAAGCCTCGAGTCTTTGGTACTCCTGTCTCCGATACGGTAGGGTCAAACACCTGCAAGTGCAGATGAGCTTGCTAGCTGGAGGGGAATACTGGCTTTGGGCTAAGTCAGGCTGAGAAAACTCAGATCTGTCAATGGCCGTGAATGATGCGTAATACATTTAATACTTCGGCCCAGAGAGTCCTACAGAGCGCTGAGACCATTTGGATTCGACCGGACCGATAACGACTCCATTGGCGTGACAGACTCGATCTGACCGAGGATCTGTAGCTACCAGATGGGGCATATTCCCAGAGTCCCTTATCCAGAATATAAAAACTCTTCCATTGGAACAAAAGTATAGTGCAAAGCCAGAGAATGGTGTCTGGAAGATCGACTCAGACCTATGGATGGCCATAAGCCGGAAGCTCGGCGTATCAAATTTCGACATCACATCCTGCTCCTTGTACTGACGTATCTAGATATGTTCACTTGACAGCAAACTTTCTGCTCAGAGCTTTGATCTAATAAAACGGTTCGAAAAACCATCCCTTCGGAAACCTCGTCCTGAACTCGTCTGTCAGATGACCTCGGGACGCGAACTCGGTCGGCTGCGTGTCGTGAGCAATATTTATCAGGGCATCAGCAGGTACCATTTCACATTGCAAAAGGGTAGTTTTTGGCTTGTCATACCCAGTATGATGCATTTAGCCTTGTTGTGTGTGCCCCTTTACAAAACCAGTCTGACAGTTTTCTCTGGACCGAGCCTGATTCGTCCAGGCATCCATGTCAGGCGACCTTCATTGCAAGAGAAAGCACTGAGAACTTTTCAGTCTATGCGTTCTCACGAGACGTCAGCATCGCACTGAATATGGGGCTGGTGCTACCTACCGAGGCAGGCAGGGAGGATGTACCGAGTAAGTAATTGTGAGAGTGGACTAGGTGTGCTAGGCAACAGCCCAGGCTGTGCCCCCTCATGGCGATTTTGAAATTCGCCAACTCGGCCCAATTTGCTGCACCCTCAACGTGGATGGCTTACGGCAGTAGTCCTCACGATTTGGGAATCAATTCCAAAGCTCGTATTGTGATATTCCATCCATGCAACGTGAGTCACAGTCACTACTGATTGGAGCATCCAGCAAAGGAATCCTCGTGACCGCTTGCATCGACACGACGCAGATGCCCCAAGATACCAAGATATCTGTATTAAAGACATCATATTGACAGGTATATAAGTCTTCGCCCTCAGCCCAGGTCAGGTAGGCGACTTCTCCTCATCTATCCAACAACGGCTGCTCCATACTGTCGGTTCAGGTATAGAACAGTCTACAGCATTAGACACTCAGTCGTAAACACAATCCTTCATCTTCAACATGTTCTCCACTAAGTCCATCTTTGGACTGCACGTCCTGGCCATCGCCGCCTTCTTTGCTACCGCCACGGCCCAGAGCACCTCTCCCACCACCACTGCCGTCAGCACCATCATCACCCCAACGCCCACACAACCGGAGATGGTAGACAACTGCGACGCCTTCTACCTCGTGCAGACCAACGACACCTGTGACGCCATTACCACCAAATTCGATATCGACTTTGATCTCTTCTATGACTGGAACCCGTCTGTAGGCCAGTTGTGTCCAACTTTGATCCTCGGGGATTATGTATGCGTCGGTGTTGTGGGTTTCGCTCCTACGCCCACGCCCACACCCATCTATTCCACCACAGTAGAGGACTGCTTTGCGTTCTACAAAGTGCAGAGTGGCGACTACTGCGCGAAGATCGTTGCGGAGGTCGATATCACCTTGGCCCAATTCTACGAGTGGAACCCATCCGTCGGCTCAGACTGCTCCGCGCTGGCTCTGGACCATTGGGTTTGCGTGGGCGCTTAGAAGGCGCTGATGCTTATTGTTCAGCGGTGGTCTGAGAGTTCTCACGCTCCTCAATGTAACTTTAGGAGATGAAGACAGTGACGTGAATTGAACAAGAGTTCGCGACGTGTGGTGGGAAAGACGGAGTCCTTTTTCCGACTTTCTTATAGCTCTGGGATTATGACGATTTCCGGCATATAACTAATCTGTGGCTTTCGCTTTGAGCCTTTTCTTTTTCTACCAACCATCCATCAGTTTTGGACACCCATAGAGTAGCCAGGCACGGGGCAGTATTCATTTGGGCAGAGATCCCTCCTTAGATAGCTAAATAGTCCAGTCGAGAAAGTATGTCCGCATAAGAGGCATATCTCACTTTCTGACCATAAATACGTGTACCATGGTGAAATTATGTCAGTAAGGGGTTTGATTCCTATTACGGTCATGCTTAGAAACTAAAGTCGTGGATTGAGGCCAACCAAAATCTTGCAAGCCAATCTCGAGAGCAGTTGGTAAAGGCTGAGCACCCAAAGTTGGGTTAGACCCTAAAGCCCCGGATATTTCTTGGAAAATTGTCAGCGGGCTGGCTGCTGTAGAGGAAATGAGCAAGAGTCATCACCTCCGAGAGGGGGCGGGATGAGAGGCTCTCGCCGGATGACATTGTGACCTACTACTCTGAGGCGGATCGGTCAAGTAGACACGACGTTGACACTAATCGTTTTCACAGTTGCCAACAACAGCTAACTACTTATTACACAGTGAACCGACTTGGTGTGAGTACGAGTCTTTACACTCCTTCAAAGATCCAGCTCCCTCCGAGAGCCTAGGTAGCTCCCATATCGACAACTCCATCCATTAATACGTCCATAATCCATCCCTATGCAACGTAGCAAGTTATGCAAGTCATTTTTGCTTAAAACTTTTATAAATAAATTAGCTACGTTCCACTCTGTATTAACTTAATGCGTACCTAGTAATATTACCGATATCGACTACGCATTTACGAATAAAGTGATACCTCCTAGTCGGTTATAAACGCTATAATTATATACCTGGGTACTATACGTATAAGCTTAGGACGACAGTTTTGCAAGGTTTTATACTAAGCAGAAAATAAGGCTGATATAAGTAGCACCTTAGCCAGGGGTACCTGTTTATAGATGCCTTATAATGCTTTGCACCTATTGATTAGTTACATCAAATCGCATTTCTAGCACTAGGAGGTTAAGCGGGGATGAAATTGCCTGCTAAAGTCCGGTTAAAAAACTTATATTCTAAGCAAAGGTTATACCTCGACGGATCTGCGAGTAGAGTCTTACGCTATCTGGATGAGTGGAAATCGTGGGGAGGCCAATAAGTACCTTAAAGTAAGTATGGACGGCCCGAAAGTTCTATACCTCATCATACGCCCGCAACATGTATCTACAGGGGCAAAATAAATCATGGTTTTAGTCGACATGTTAAAGCAAACGATCTGCGTGGGAAAAAACAAGCCTAACCCATACAGCTAGGGCTCGAACTTGCAACCCAAAAAGACGAGACTGAACTTTTCTGTGCTTCTCTGGTCACCCGCGCTGGCCGCCACGCTTGGTACGTGGCTTTCATGGTGCCCGAAGGCACTAGAAGTCGGAGAGTCAACCCTATATTATCAATCATAGCAGTCAACACTTCGACTCAGATTTGCTCACTAAGGTTACTCTTACGAGCTTGACTAGGGGAGAGCGGACGGGATCCCGTATTTTCTCGAAGATATGGTCGTATATGCTCAAACACGCGGATGCAGTGTATATATAACCACTTTCCCTTTATTAATATCGCGAAGAATGAACTCGAAGGTGAAGTCGCAAATTTGACGGAAGGCCCTGATGAAGAGATCAGATATAGAGAATAGGAGAGAGAGCGTTGTTTTGCACCATCTGTTGCTTAGATTTATCTGATGGACTAACTAGCTAACTGTCTGTATGAATAAAAGATGTAGAGGTCTGAAAAGACTGTATAGGCCTTCAGGGTTTTATGCCTAGAGAAACAGCTTATGTAAGCCAATTTCTCCATACCTGAGCATTTGTTGATGACTAAGCAGGTCGCCCGACTGTACTATGTATGGTACTGTGCAGAGTCGCGAACGCAAGCGCTGAAGTGCTACAGCCGGGCCAGGCTGGTACACCGACAGCGACCTTCCAGAAGCTTAAAACCGTCTTCGACTTCCGTACGACATCTCGACCCGGAGAATGGTATATGACTTTTAATAAACCCAGGTTCCCACCAGGGGACGAGAATACTCTTACCACCCTACTGACCCAGGGCAGCGTCCTTAACCTTATACTTAGCCTATACTTTCTTAGGAGGCACCCTAAAAGACGTCGAGCATCCCCGATGCGACACAGCACAAACTCATATGCGCCGGCTTGCCGTACAGAATATATAGTGGCCAGGCCGCCTGGCTCTTTGGTTTCGACTCGTATCGTAGACCTCTTTAATGCCGCACCTATTGGAATGGATTTTGAAGACAGTAGTGTTGCCACTTGGGATCTTCGAAAAAGAACCTGATCATAAATAAGAGTTGTCGTTGCGTGATAGGATAGATAGGTAGGATTCTTCAATGGCGGATGTTGCCAACCTTGAAACCACCGATGATGGCGAGTCCCCCCGTCCAAAGACCAATGGAGGCAGGCTAGAAGGATCTACAATCTATGTTTGGACAGGCCCGCCGCTCTCCCGCGGTCCGGCATAGTGAGAAACGAAGAGAGCATCTCGCAAGATAACAGTGCCGATTTTCGCAAGAAATGGGATGCCGCCAGGGGTTATGTTGGCAACGGCACGTCGAAGAGTATGATTTTGACGTTGATTGGGAAAGAAGCAGTCCGAGCAATATGGAATTAAGGTATGGAGAGGAGAATTGAAGACCGAGTATTCGCAGGTGCTGTATCTAACGCCCTCATCGCCGGTATGGTGGGCCCGCGCAAGTGATTAAGCACTCTGAATCAGGTACTATAGTACGTTCCCCCCCCGCTATACTATAAGCTAAATCCCTGCCACAGGTACCTAGGTAGTCCAAGACCACCCCCCTGTTGCAGGTACACTATATATCCCCCGGCTGCCGCTAGTCGAAGTCTGAATCCCTGCTACAGATACTATGCAGTCTAGGATGGATGTTATTTTGAAGTTTTAGTAGCACTTAGCTAACGGATAATAAAAATTTCGGTCTCGTTCTCAAGGAAGGCACTATACGAACAGGCTGTGAGTTCAGTTTGAACCTTGCTCTCGTCGCCTGGAGCGAGACTTAACCATCTACCTAGGTACCCGTTCAAAATAACAAGTGGATATCAAGCATTGCCTCAGTGACACTCTCGGAAAGGCTTGAGTCGAATAGGTTGCGAAAAGGTGAAATCCTGCCGAGCTTAGCCGAGCAAGCTGCTTCCTCGGCCAAGAGATGTCCGGTCAAGTTATTCCCGGCACCGTGGAGCCTAAAAGGTCACCGTGGATTTATGCTTCCTAACGAATGGCTCTGCGATGGGATAGCGCGTACCATTCACACACCGCTTTGTGTTTGGACAGAACTCAGAAACCAGCTCGGGCCCCTCCACATCCTGCAACACCGGGGAGGATATCAGACTGACGGGTCACGTAACACAGCGTTGTTTCTGGTTTCAAACACTGGCAGGCACCTATTTTGTAGGTGAACAGTATTGGTTGCGCGTCGCCAGGAGAAGGACTGGTTCCCGGCCTCAAACTTGAGGCTATGAGCTCTTCGGCTACTGATAAGGAATCGTAGAGGGGCAAGTATCTGCGCAAATCTCTGTACGACACCGGAAACAAAAAATACGATCAAAGTCTAGACCGGAGTCAGGTTTCGAAGGCGCTGAGCAATAGCGACCAGGAACACATCGAGGTGTCGGTGATCATAATAATCACAGAGGGACTTGGTTGAAGACACCGTCTAGCGAAAGCCATCACGTCGCAGCCGTTCGGTCTCCACGACTATGGGACCTTCCACTTCTAGCAGAAACAAAAGATAGGGAGACTTCATTTGTAGATGCAGACGCTGCATTCAATCGCACTGGCCACATGTGTTCTGCTGTGGACCAGGTGATTTCCCTTCGGGGCTCCCGAGGACAGGAGTAGGATGGAACTGCATTGTAAGCTGAAGAGCGGAGAATGGCGGAATATGTTTCAGCCCTATTGTTGCATGGTTCAAACCATGGATGGCTTGCAGATAAGTATGGGGCGTGCGCCAAGGGTCTCTCGAAAGGGACATCGAGCCTTGCGCAGGTATATGACGTCTCTGACGAGTGCTCTTCAGCAGCGACTGTCGGTGAGCCCGATAGAGTACGCGAAGAGGCGCGGCTGTGAGATGGGTGATGAATCAACGATCCGCGCGGCCCCTGAAGATGTTGGGCCAAAACAGAGATCTTGCAACTTTGCGTCGACGAAAAGTTGCAGGATCTCTGTTTTTGGGCCAAGGCGATGTGGATCGACGGCCGGCTGCAGGTTCCGAAGCTACACAGTGTTGTGCGAGGGACAGACACAGGGAAGCAGCAGGGGGTAGCTGTTGCTGGGGTTACAGGGCTATCATGTACGATAGTATTCTGCTCTGAGAAAAAAAGCTCTTGGAAATGGCATGGGTCCTATGCATCGTTCAGGGATCCCAGCTAACCAGATGCGAACCATCATTCAGACGAGCGGTGTAGCTTCTGGAAATTGTTTCTGCACTTCTAGGATGCAGATGCGGTAATCTTGCGTTCCTACCCGCCAGCCCACCAGCCCGCGTACTGCGCATTGTGGGGAAAGGGCTTGTCGCAAGTGCGGCTCGAAGCCAGGTTCAAGGAAAGACCCATGACATCATTGGTAACTAAGCGGTTAGGTAGCGCAGCGACGCAAGGCTGAAGCCATCCTTTCAACTCCGTAAGAGAAGGAGAAGAAAAAAGAAGAGAAGAAAACAGCCGGATACC
Source organism: Juglanconis juglandina (assembly GCA_003012975.1). Classification (NCBI taxonomy): domain Eukaryota; kingdom Fungi; phylum Ascomycota; class Sordariomycetes; order Diaporthales; family Juglanconidaceae; genus Juglanconis; species Juglanconis juglandina. Next base: position 5,345 of record MUZJ01014124.1, on the reverse strand, counting down.
ATAGGTTAGGGTTTAGGCTTAGGTTAGAATTCTGTTATATTATTTTGTTATATTCAAAAAATAGTTTGGTAGTGTTATTGCGGTTTAAAAATCTGGTAGGTGTAGTGATTGGTAAGCTGCGCAGAAGGGCGGTAGAGAGCGTTTGATCACCCACTACTTCCGTCAGGCACCTAGGTACCTAGGTACTTCAGCACCGCCACACCCTTTCCCCCCTCCCCCCTACACTATTGAAAAACTTGGAAGGATTTCCCACGTCCGGTACGACACATCCCAGGAAAGACATCCCAGGAGAGACATCATCCGTGAGAGAGAGTACCTACAACCAAAAGCGTTGGCACGGGCGGTGCCGGCCAATATGTTGGTGGTTGAGTGGGTCCGCGAAAGTGATAGTATAGCCTGTATGCCCATAGAGGTGGGCTCTCTGCCGCTTAGTGTCTCTGTCTTTGGCGCGTGTCCAAACAAAGAAACGCGTGCAAGCGTGGAACAATGTTGATTCGGTTATAAGATGTCGAACTGCGACGAGACCGAATCAAAGTTGCAGAGTCGAGGAAAGACCGGAGAGCTACACCAAGTCCTCCGTGATCGCCTGCAGAGCTGCAAAAGATCTAATCTGTACGTCGTTTGTGAAATTGGGGCGGGCGAAGCTAGTTTCAGAAAGCACGGGGACCCGATACTCCCAGGTCTGCCCAATCCTGTCAATACGGCGGTCAGCGGACCTCGACATTATATCTAATGCAGTGGCACGACGAAGCAAAGGCGTGTTGCGTACCTAGGTATATAGTAGTAGGTGGAACAGGAGGTCGGTGGGTGGATGCTGCAGCACGGCGGAGCAGGGCACGCTATGCGGGGAGAGTATTAGGAGTGAGATCATATATACCTATACAGACGGAGGTACTCGGCTGCTATATAGTAAGTACCGAGTATACTTATTACTTTATACCTCGCCTCCTTTCCTCGAGCACTTTATAAGGCTGTCTAGCGTATGGATAGGGATGGGTTGCTTCAGGGCTCGTTGCGGGTCGTTGCTCCGGATATGTTGATTGAGGATGTTGGGCACTAGGCAGTGCGCGAGGACGAACCTATGTGGGGTGGGACGGTCTCTGTCGGACGGGCACGTGCCCCTTGGTTGCTGTTCTCAGTCATCAATGCCTACATACCTGCTTAGGTATCTCCGTGTATCGCGGAGTCGTCCCGAGGTCGGTGATCGGTGACGGTACCCGGGGCCGCCTGACCTGATACCTACTTACTTGTACCTCTATGTCTTTCCCTGGAGCAGCGGCGGGGGTACCTAATTACGAGACGGCACGATATCTAGGTAGACAAGTTGCTAGGCATAGGTAGCAGGTTATCAGCATCGCCGCCCGCCTTGCAGAGACAAATCTATCAGACCCACGAACCGTCGTTGGTCGTTGGTGTGTAGTTGACCTCGAAGTTTCCGCATTGGACGATGGACACGATGCTTGCGCATGTGCGGAACTTGGAGCACAGCGCCACGACTGGACTGGGAATAGCCCTGACTCGGCCCCTGCTATTCCCTTGTTTCCCTTCCTCCAAACCTTGTACCCAAGCATGCGCAGCACGTCCACCACTGCACCCACCCTTGTCCCGGTCGACTACCCGCTGTCACCTTCAACTCAATTCCTCCCTACCTTGGCCTGCTTAGGTACTAAGTACTATCATTTACACCCCATGGTCGGAAGTTGAGGACTGTGCTGTCATGTCTTCTTATGCCGGATTACATACTACTAGTACATATAGTACGCTCTCCTCCATCATCGCAGCCTCGTCCCAACCATACAGGCCTCGAGGATCATGGGTACTGCTCATGGTGTTGACTTGTATATTGGCCTGTCGCCTATCATTATCATGCGGCTTGACAGTGCGGACAACTATCCACCGTCCACCGTCCACCTCCACCGTCCACCCTCTCACACAAACGCCATGTACCGCCCGCATGCACACAACACCCCGCCACGGTCCCTGGGTTTCTCGGACCATTGGGTTCGTTGGCGCTGGGCTACGGTGCTGCGGATAAACGGCCGATTGACAGATACAACAAAACTTTAGCTGAGAGCCGCAGCAACAGCTTCGTCAACCACTTCTCGGTCGGCGCTGACCGCGCAGGGTCACATCACTATTTCCTATCCCGTACAGCGCACGAAAATTCTGCAGCTTCAATGATCCGGCCCATGTTGAAAACAGATCAGCACCTGCACATGACCGGTTCTGAGACGAGGCATCCTCATCTCACCGTCTTCTACCTCCCCCGGCCCATCTCTCAGGCATCACTCGAATGAAACTGACTTGTGCTTGTTTCCTGCCGGAACTCCACCATACAGGCTGCCTCACCTGAACCATCGCTTCAACAGAAGAGCAAGTTTCCGCGTGCCTTCATGCTGATAGAACACGTCAAGAAGCGTCGTCACGCACCCCCGAGAAACCAGCTACAGCTGTCCGCTCAAGAAGGCTGCTCGAAGGAGAAAACACCTATGCCGCGAGGCGGCTGTGCTCCTGATAACGATGCCCTTGTCAAATTCCAACGAGCCCAAGGGACACCGTCCAAGCGTCCAGAGTCTGGCCTTCGATTGTGGCGTATGTTGCTAATCATCCACCCCAGCACCTGTCTGGAGGTAGTCGCTGGCAACGTAGGAGATCGATGAGCGGCGGTACTGACTTCTCCACACAGAACGTCCTATCGGCTACCTAAGTGGAATGCAGAACCCTTGTGCTGACATTTTTGCATCGCCGCCCATCATTTCCCAGGATCTCGCGAGAGTCGAAGTGCTTCGCTGGCTATGGCAGGGGGGCCAGGGTGCTACGTCTCTTGGGTCTGTCTCTCTGTACTGTCCTGTACCTGCTCCTCATGTACCTCTATCCTCATGTACTTCTTTGCTCATGTAAGTTGAATCTCGTGCACCTCTCCCCAAGATGCCACCCCACTCCTGGCAGACTGCAGACCGCAAGCTTGGCGAGCTGCTGAATTGCCCTTCCTCACACCAGTCGCGTATATAACAGGTGTGTCCGTCTTCTCGCACACCTTTCCCCCCTACCCTCTGATTTCTTTTTTTTATCAGCATCGATCCCAAACACATTCCGTACACGAAGGGAAGGCCCATCTTGTATCTACAATCATCCATCTATCCTTGACGCACTCACAGTGAGAATCTCGTTCTGCAGTCCAGCCTTCTTTCCCCAATTTACGGACGGACCCCTTCCAACTTGGCAGGACTCCCCTCTCTCCGACTTACATTTCTCTTGGTCCCTCGAACGGCGCTGGTGACACTTCACTTGACCATCATTGTCTCGTGAAATCTTCTGGTTCTGCCGAGCTGTCAGGTCGCAAGCTCAACCATCGTTCTCCGGTCCTGCTGCTTATCCGCGACGCTATTGCCGGCCACTAGCCTACACACAAACTATAGCAATCCCGCCCAGCATGTCCAACTTTACCTCCTCGACAGATCGTGCCCATCATGGCTTCCCTCGATTCTCACAGACCCAGAACGACGAACTGCTGGCTGGTGAGGGGGCCTGGACCGAAGGGACTCACTCCAAGAAGAGGAAGCCCCAGTATAAATACGCCACTGTCTCTTCGGCACGCATGGCGGATCATATTGGCCTTGACGCCGGTCACGAGCTCCCTAACGAGGCCTTCATGTCGGGAGACACCTGGACTTACCCATCAAACGTTCAGCTCGACGGGGCTCAGGGAAGCTCCATCGACATCGCCATGGCTCAGAATGCCGAGTATAGCCATTCTACCACGCTTGGCCACGCCTTCGACGACCAGTACCCTCGGACCAAAGAGAACCTTGCAGCACGCCAAGTGACACCGACTGGACTTGCTGGGCTCTATCAGCTCGACCCTGGCGATGAGATCCACCATTGGGTGCCCACCCCTACCGGTTACCGCTACGCCATCCCCTCGGATGCTCAAGACGAGGGGTTGGGGTCGCTTCATCGCAGGTCGACTCGCAAGCGCAGCTCTGGAAGTTCTAGCTGGGTGTTCGTTCCGGCCCCAGCTCACGACGGTGATCGGGATACCCAAAGCTTGGGAGCTGGTTTCCCTCCCTCATTTGGTGCTGCCTCCAACAGCACCTGGCTTGACCTCGACCAGGTGCCGCCAGAGGCAAGCCGTCATCGCTCTGCATAGAACGCTTCTGCATGGGCACCACGATTTCGTTCCGCTTTTCTCCACCCGTGTGCTTGCTCATCACTTCAAGGCTTCGCATGAGAATATGCGATGCCAACGAGGATGTGGCGACATGGCATATGCTCTTTTCCTGGAGTTCTGAGACATGGACTGCCAACTTTGGATGGCTTGCTCTCGTTCATTTATCGTCCCTACTTCATGATGTCCACCCTCACCAAGACCTTACCGGCCTTCGAGGATACTTGGATCGAACGCCTGGGAGATCTTGGTAGATGTCACATGGCAATCGAGGATGAGGGCAATGGAGACGGCAGGAGTTGGACCACGGTCGCTCGCAAATGGTACTCGGAAGCAAACGATGTGGCTCCCATGCGTGGACGCCGGTACCATTACCTCGCAATCTTGGCGAGGCCGATCATGGACCTGCTGTACGACAGCTTTCCCACCACACCATACCTTAGGTCTACGCGGCGCTATTTCGTCCGAGTCAGCACGGGGCCGAATCCTTGCACTCTCACCGCCAACGACGGTTCTGTTTTCGGCCCGACGAGAAGAAAACTGAAAGCGTATATCGAAACGAGATCAATGAAGTTGGCCGTTGGCCGTTGGCCATGAATGACGTGGGATGAGGAACTGAATCGTATACTATTGATGGGGAGGTAATAATTGGGTCTGTCTGGCGTTACTGTACCTGTTGTTTTTGCCCTTCCACCAAAATAGATGTCCCATATATGTCTTGATCCCATCATCATTGTCCCTCTTGTATTGCCGAGATGTCGTCGAAAGATGGGATGAAGTTGTTCACCCCAATTTCTCCAAACCTTTTGTGCCCCTGGCACTAGAGCAAGGAGGCACCCCTTACCAAAAACCGCTAATAAGCCTGTCACCCCGAGTAATTCGTAATCTTGGATGCGGAGGCCGTAGGACCGGGAAGATCGATCTTTGCAGGCGGCAGAAGGTGGTTGTGTTCGGCTGCAGGGAGCAGCGGCTTGGCCAAGTTTCCCCCCCCACCTTCCCCAGATCGTCCCCTGCCCGGGGGCGGCCCAACTAATAAAGCGTCTTCCCCGCCCGGGCAGAGAAGTGCTCACGACGTCGTCAGTCTCCACCAGAATCTCCGGCACAATCCGCATTAGTTTCTTTTGCACACACAACGTAATTAGCCTGATATTGGCATTGCGATCCATGGGGTCCATCC
>MUZJ01014123.1:0-22324 GCA_003012975.1 Juglanconis juglandina | reverse complement strand
ATTATATAGGTTACTATAAAGTAGAGTTAATAGGGCTTTATTATACTAGAGCTAGTAGAATTTTAATACTTATATAAAGGGATCCTAATAGAGATTTAAGGAGCCAATTATAATTAAGAACTTATATAAGTTATTTATTAAAAGAGTAGAAAGTTATAAAGCATTTTAGGCTTTATAATAGAATATACCCGGCTATACTACTCTTATAAGTAACCTTTATTAAAGATAAGCAGTAAGCTATATAAAGAGAGATTAAAGAATACTAAGAGAAAATAGGCTTTACGCTTTATATAAGGATAATACTATATATAAATATTATATTTATAATATCTTAGATCTCTTAATTTCTTATAAACCTAAGCTATAAATGCATAAAAGTAATAGATTAATATATTAAATACTTTAATAATATTTATATATTTAGAACTTATTATTAGTAATAATAAAGCTTTTTTAAAATACTTTTTATCTCTTTAGATACTTTATTTGCGGACGACTTAAAGATATAGCGCTTCTTTTAAGGCTTTATTATTATACTTTATAAAAGTTAAATAAATTAAAGAATAATATAACAGGATATAGTCTTTAGCTCTTCTACCGAATTAGAGCTATTTAAAGTAGCTTATATAGCAAAGGAAGTAATAGCCTTAAAGCATCTTTTAAAAATAATCGAGCTAGATCTAAAGGGAAATACGTAGATAATTTATAATAAGAATATATAAAGGATTAGACTAATTATAATAGAAAGCGTTAGAGTAATTACTTAGCTATATTATATTAATACATAAAATAAATAGCTATACTAAAAGTATAGGAAATTATTCGAACAGATTTAGTTCGTACAAATCGGCCTATTAATAGTTTATAGTTATTCGCTTAGTTACGCCTTTAAGGGCTATATAAGCAGGGCCTTTAGGCTTTAAAAGAAAGGATCTTAGTCTCCTTCCTTCTAAATACAACTTAGAATCTATTCGTTTTACTACTCTAACGAACGCCCTATATGCGTACGTGTAATAATCACACTAAGTACCTATAAGGCCTTAATACATTAGAGGGTTTATATTAGCAGATTAGTTGCAGAGGTATACTAAGTGCAATATTAATAACGTCTTTCTTCCTAAGTCGAAATTACTAGCCGGTAGGCTATTTAAAGATAAGTCTAATAAATATTTAGATTAATAACTAAAGAGCTATAAAGGAAATCCTATCTAGTAGTAATAACTATATTTTTTTATATCTATACCTTTATACGCCTTTAGTCCTAGATTATCTAACTTACCTAATAATCCTAATAATCCGGCTTACTTAGCTTACTTAGTAACCTAAATAATCCTTTTAGTTATAACCCTAACCCTGGGTTATATAACTATATAGTTCCTTCTATTCTAATATAAGAGAGGCTTATCCCTGCTTAATATATTAAATATTAGGCTTCTAATAGCTTAGCTGCATACTAGCCTATTTCCTAACCCGCTAACGTGCTTAGGTTATAATAGTACGGAAAGTTATTCTAATATTAATTAATATTAGTCTAACTAGTATAGATTAACAAGGAGCTACGTAAACCGGAAGCTTCTAGAATAAAGTACGTCGTCGCTAGACTATAGAATAGTCTAATAGTATAAAGAGATAATTAATACTACTAATATAGGCGTATAGTAGAACGCCTTAAAGTTTAATTATATTTAATCCTATTCTTTATATTCTTTTATATAAAGAAGTATCGTTTTTAATATTTCAAAGTCTCGTTATAACCTAAGCACGTTAGCGGGTTACGAAATAGGCTAGTATGCAGCTAAGCAACTAGAAGCCCGGTGTCTAACATATTAAGCAGGGATAGGACTCTCTTATATTAGGACTAGTAGGACTAATTAGTTATATAACCCAGGGTTAGGGTTATAACTAAGCTGGATTATTAGGATTACTAGGTAAGCTAGGTAAGCTAGGACTAAAAGCGTATAAAGGCACGAATATATAAGGATATAGTTAATACTACTAGATAGGATTTCCTTTATAGCTCTTTAGTTATTAATCTAAGTATTTATCGGACCTACCTTTAAATAGCCAACCGGCTAGTGATCTCGACTATGAAGGAAGATGTCGTTATTATTGCACTTGCACTGCACCTCGTTATTCCAGATCTGTTAATATAAACCCTCTGACGTATTAAGGCCTTATAAGTACTTAGTGTGATTATTACACCCCTAAGGGGTATAGCTTTCTTCGTCCCTTTTCTATTTATTTGAAATACGTCTTATCGGACTTCCCTTCGGAGACCCTAGTATAGAATTACCCTGCCGAGACCCCTATATAATATCATCTGGGCAGACCCTATACGAACCTTAACTTTCACCCCCCCCCCCGGGATGCTGGGATTAGGGATATGAATTAAGGAGGACCTTAAGAACCGTTAACTAGAAAGCTACTCTAGCTTAGCGGTTAATTTGTTTAATTAAACGTGAGAAGGTCTTAAGTTCGATTCTGTAATTCGTATTAAGTCTTTGTTTTAGATTGGATTTCTTTTTAGTCCTGTCTATATACTCTTTTTGTTAAATAGAACTGAATACTAATTTATACAAAAGAAAACACTGCCTATGTTAGAATAAATTTAGTTCGTACAAATCGGCCTATTAATAGTTTATAGTCATTCGCTTAGTTACGCCTTTAAGAGCTATATAAGCAGGGCCTCTAGGCCCTAGAAGGAAGGATCTTAGTCTCCTTCCTTCTAAGTGCAACTTAGAATCTATTCGTTTCACTACCCTAACGAACGCCCCGTACGCATACGGAAAGTTATTCTAATAGAAATAGGTATTTTAAATATAGTATCTTATAATAAATCCAATACCGGCGGATAGACTTATTAAAAACCTCCTATACTATAAGTTTAAGTATTTTAAAGCATTTTTAAATATATAAGATAAGAGAGAGCTATTTTAGAAAGAAATTAATTTAAGTAAGGGGGTACCTTTAAGGTTCCTAAGCCTATTATCTCTAACTTAAATCTTAATTTAATAGGGTGACTTTTAGGTTCCTAAGCTTATAATCCCCTACTCTGTCTATATTAATAATAAATTAATAAGAGTATAAACGCCCTCCTTTACCTTATAGATAAGCTCTATATAATAGTTATTAACCTCCTCCTCCTACTCCTCTTCCTCCTACTCCTTTTTATCCTTACTCTTCTCCTTTTTATTCTCCTACTCCTCTTAATATTATTACTCCTCCTCCTTTATATACTTGCTAAATTTACTAATAAGCTAGGTAGTATTAATAGCCGCTTTAGAAGTATAATAGGCCTTAGTAGTCTACTAATTAACAAATTAGTATATAGGTTTTTATAAAAGTAGGAGAATATATATATATATTTAGAGGCTCGGGAAGCCTTTAGCTATAAGGACGCTTATATAATAGTAATATATAAGTAAGGGAGCTAGATATAGGAGTATATATATATATAGTATCAATAATATAGATTATAAGGAGTGTTAAAAAGGTTATAATAAGCGCCAAAGGAGCGCTTAAACTAAGTAGAGTAGAGATAGCATAAGTAGGGGATAAGGCGTATAGTATCTTGGGGACTATTCTAAAATTGGAGAATATTAGTTAGATTATATAGAATCGATTACTAAAATAACTAACCCTAATAGCAGCGGAGATATAAGTAGTAATATAAGTAGACTTTCGACCTATTATAATATATATTATTCTTCTTAGAAAAGGCTAAGAGTAGGAAAATTAGTAATTTAGTAGCTTATAGATTAAGTAAATAGTTATAGGAAGAGCTAGGGATATATATATTAAAGCCCTAGAAGTTCTGTTTATTATAATATTATTATAATAGCATATTATTCTATTATTCTATTTTAGATAATATTATACTATTTTTTATTTATTTATATGCTCTATTTTCAATTTTTCCTATTATATACTCTATTTTCATTTATATCTGAAAAGCAGTTAAGTCTTAACTAGGGGGTATGTAATAGGGATATAAGCCTACTTTATTGCTCCTTTCTACTATATAGACCTTCTACTGCTCCTTTTATCTCTTTCCATAGTTCTAGCTTAGAGCAGTGTAATGCATAGTTTCCTCTTACCAACGTCTGGCCTGCTCGTCTCAAAAGTATCAGGGAGAGACGCGGCTACGGCTGTCAAAAATGACGAAGTACAGATACTATATGGTATACGGAATTGACTTGAGAGTTCAAGCCAAGCAATGCAGGGGTGTTTTGCGTGTAATTTCCCTCAGGTATGGCGCAATTCTCGGTTCCGGCACACTAATGGTTCCTTTAAGGTCGTTGGTCCCACGGCTTCAACTGTCCGCGAGAGAAAAGACGGAAATAAGGCTGGTGGGACTCCAGGGCTGGATGCCGCCAAGACACGAGAAAGGCCGGTCTTCCATGAAGCTTTTGCGCCAACTTGAAGGGCACGCCTTTTGCTAGAACTCATTTAAAACTCTATATCTTTTAAAGTCTTTCGAGCTCCCGAGGGCACTTGAACGAAATATTGCACCAGGCCATCCATTCAAATATGCCGGGCCCCAAAGCCGGGACGACGAGGGACGATCCCGGGTCCGTGCCGGATCTGTCGGAGCAATCTCCACTGATGAAGCATCCCGACTCCGACGTCGTTTACGGGGTCTACTCACAATCTTCAAACGCAGATGAAAATAGCACCAGCGGGCGGTCCTTCAGCGGTTCAAGCAGCCAAGATGAGGAGGCTCTCATCGACTCGTCCTCCCGTGTGGTGTCGTCGGGCCAGGCCGAGCCAGCGCCCCTGAGCACGAGGGTGATATTGTGGATTGTCCTGCCGATGGCTTTAGGTCCGGTTTGCCCGAAGGTCATGTTTGTTGCTGCTCCATTCTAACCTCTTAAAATATAGCGGTCTTCGTCAGTAACGCAGATTCAACCATAGTGATGGCAACGCATGCCATCATTGCCTCAGAATTTATGGCTCTTGAGTCCTCGAGTTGGTTGTTTACTGGTTTCATGCTCGCGTCGACCGCAACACAGACAACATTTGGTCAGCTAAGTGAGATTTTTGGGCGAAAGCCGGTCATTATGGTGTCCTACTTTGTATTCGGGCTAGGATGGTGCGTGTCATACCTAATCCTTCCGTAAAAAGACCTCAATCACTAACGTAGAATCAATAGCCTCGTTGTGTAAGTCAACAAATTAGGAGTGAGACTTAGGCAGTCTTCTGACAAAGATTTGATAGCGGTTCTGCCAGCTCCATGGTGACGGCAATATTAGGCAGAGTTCTCTCCGGAGCCTGTAGTGCAGGGACCAATGTTCTCGTGTCTCTTGTCATCACGGATCTCCTCCCGATGCGCGAGGTCGCAGCGTGGAGGTCATACGTCAATGTGGTTGGAGTGATCGGCCGATGCATTGGCGGACCCCTTGGGGGAGCCCTGGCTGATTTGATCGGATGGCGTCTGTGAGTGCATAAAGTCTCTCACTTGATCTTTGCCTTCTGGGAATAGCACCTTGGTCCTGACATGCGACAGGTCCTTCCTCGGCCAAGCTCCACTGTTCCTTCTCGCCATCCTCCTGTGCTGGGTATCTCTGCCAAACACCAGTCCAAGACAACAAGCCGATGAGCCGAAATCCAAGAAAATTCGTCGAGTGGATTTCTTGGGTTCCGTCCTCCTCGCAGCGTTTCTCGTCCTCCTCCTCCTCCCCGTGGAGCTCGGAGGAAGCAAAATTGCCTGGAATGACCCGCAGATACCAATCTACTTTGGGTTGGCCGCACTTGCGCTGGTCCTCCTCGTGGCAGCCGAGAAATGGTGGGCCAGCAACCCGCTTTTGCCTCTGAGCATATTTTACAACCGTCACACTGTTGCCGCGTTTGTTATCATGGCATTGCAGTGTGCTGCACAGCTCGGCGTAAGTCTGACGACTCCACCGGATGCTGTTCCTACCTTTATTGACCTTTCTGAAGATGATGTTTTCCGTTCCACTCTACTTCCAAGTTACTCAGAAGATGAGTAACACTGCTGCTGTGAGTATTTCTTTCTTTCTCGAACAGAGCCCTACGTCCCCACCCTTGAGAAGATTTAGAATGCATCACTAGAGGCTCCGAAACAAGGTTCTAACACTTTTCAGGGCGGTCATTTACTTCCCGCGGTCATTGGCAATGCGATCGGAGGCATCATGGCCGGATACTTCATACGAAAGTAAGACCCAATGGTCCCCAGGATGCGTCGAGAACTTAAGCTGACTTGTAATCTTCATTTCCAGCACGGGCAAATACAAGTGGTTGATATTCTTAGCTTCGTTGATGTCCGCCTGCGCTTACACGCTACTAATATTAAGGTGGCACGGCAATACCAATTGGCTAGAAACCCTCTACATCTTCCCAGGGTAAGTCCAGGTTATCTTGGTCATGATACTGCGCCGATGGTGAGCTAACTATCACCCAGCGGTTTCGGGACCGGCGTGGCCTTCAGTGCTGTTTTCATTGCCGTGCAAGCGGCCGTGGACAAGTCACACATTGCCCCAGCGGTGTCCATGCTTTACCTTGCCCAAGGGTTCGGCGCTGTTGTTGGCCTTGCGGCAGTCAGTGCCGTGTACCAAGCTGGCCTGAGATCTACTTTGGAAGGTCGTCTCATACAATTGCATCTTGATCCCCACGTGCGAGACGAGGTACTTTATCACCGGATATTCATGTCACAGACGTATTGATTACTGACAGTCACACAGATTATTGCGAATGCGGTTGCCAGTGTCGAGTACATTCGTAAGGCCAAAGGGGATATTGCGAATGCCGTTGTGGAGTCGTACGTGGATGGACTTTGGTACAGTCACTTCGTATCATTACTTGCCTCGTTGCTAGCGTTTGCGTTGACAGCTCTGCTGCGGGAGTACAAGCTATAAAGCTGGCAGCAGGAGGGAAGTTTCTCGCAGGCTTTAGAAGGAGGAGTAAGATTCGTGTCCTAAGAAGCGCTGCTCTGTGCGTGGCCATGCCGTGTCAACACCCTACTCTCTGCTTGCGACGTTCTGCTTCCCACTCCTTGCCGAACAAACTTCTTCCTGCTAATCAGCTGGATGTCCTTGGCATTTCTTTTCGACACCAGTCTTATTCTTCATGAAGCCAGTGCGTATTTGATGGCGAGCATGAATGCATCTTGTAGACCGATGTCGTTAGTCTTGCCAACATCGCTGCCTTGTGCTGGTGTTTCGGTTCTTCGGTGCTCTACTGCAATGTCCAAGGTGAGGTTAGCCTAATGTCTTATGATTCTGGATCGGGGCCTCGTCATACGTTGGGCTGCTGCATGCGATCAGTCCTCGATCCCTAAACTACTGTTCCTCCGCTCTGTCAACTGTATCAACCGGTCGCGATAACAACAATAGCATATGCGACAAAGGTCCGCGGCTGGAGGGTAGCGGAACAGCCACACCCAAACGTTTGTGTGGCAATGGATACAATATTTCTTATCGTCAGGCGCCGCGGGGCAGTCTCTCTGATAGCAAGTGCCTGTTGTTGGAGGTGGTATATGCCCGGCTGTGTTGCCGAGTGCAGGTGGCTTCCGCCGCCCGCGTGTCGTACAGTAATAGCAACATTTGTAGACACGAGCATTATCTTCCTCGTCGTCGTACCGGAAAAAAATCAGATGGGATGTTATGGTGGGAGGAACTGCAGTGCAAAGAGCTCTCGGGAGGATATGGTCCGGACACTTCCGTCCCGGTTTCGCGCATGTGCCCAGCCTGCGCCAGTCCCCGGTCTCAGGATGCAGGTGCCTGTTGATTGGCATCGTGTAGCTGAACCTTAAAGCCGCTTATGAATGTTCAGAAGCTGCGGAGGAATGATGTCGTCGTGGTGTGAAATGAGGCTGGCTAGAGAGTCAAAATCCTTCAACTAGTGACTAGAACGAGCTGGTGTCTGTTTTAGAAGCTATGGAGGTCGCGTCAGGACTCGCCTCGGCGTTTTCACAACCGAATAATAGATTCAAGTGCTAAGGGCGAGTCAGTTGCCCATCACGCTCGCAAAACGGGAGACAGTAATATCCAAGCGAGACCCGACGTGTAGGGGAGGGGACCTGTCCTCTTACCGCAAGAACAAACCAATTGGGGGTGGCAAGACATGCCGAACAGGCGCGATCAGAAATTAGAGACTAAAGAGCGTAAGAAATTCATCAACGACTGAATTTATGCGGGTATCTAGACATCCCCCGCGTAAACGAGCGGCTCAATGTGAGAGGGCTGTCTATTCAGGCCTTCACACACCAGTTATGTACATGACAGATGAATGCCAACCCCTCCTTCTGTCGCCCCTCGGCCCCTTTACTCCCTCGACATCTCGTGCGGTTGATTTAGTTACCCTTGCCGCCGGCCACCTTGTCGACGTCAATGCCAGCCCCTTCCAAAACATCGATATCGTCCTGGTTGCCAGAGTCCTGGATCTGCTTGACAGCGTTTTCAAAGTCATCGCCCTCTTGCGCCGCACCGGCTAGGGACCATGTGTTAGAGACGGTACTACTCACTGCTACTTGGGTAGACGCGAGAGGGCTTTCATTACGTACCATCACCGTTTTCGCTCAAGAGGACGGCAGCCTCAGCGGCATCAGCAGCCTTGACACCCTGCAGGACAAGAGAATCAGTCATCAACTCAACCACTCTGTCAAGACATGCAATGACATAAACGTACACCTGCACCGTTGTTGGCGGCACTGTTAGCAGACTTGTCGACGTCCTGGTTGGTGTTCTGGCCGGAGGCGGCATCCTGCTGAGCGTTCTGGTTGCCAGCGGGCAGGGCAACGGCGAAGCCGGCCAGGAGAACAAACGTGGCGAGCGTGAACTTCATTTTGGATCAAGTTGCTTAAAAGAAAGTCTCCAGGACGATAGTAGTCGAAGTGAACAAGATGAGCTCAGCTGGAAAAAGCAGGAGTCAGTTTGCGACACTTCACGCAGGCGCTGCGGGGGCCACGGGACAACTCACCTCTGTAATGATTGAGATAAATTCAGAGGTTTCAGGTTGGTCGTGGACAGAGAACTGAGAAGTTTGCAAGCGCCTACGAGTGGGAGTTTAAATACGTATATAGCCGCGGCGGGTTGACAGGCCTTAACGTTCATCTGTCAAACTTAAGATTAACGTCCGTCTCGTAGTCCCTGTATGATCGACGAGATGCACGATCGGCACGCGGGGCCAAGCTGCCAGACGAACAGCCTGATGATGCTTGTCTTGCTGGTTATGCTTGGCTTTGCAATCGGATTTGAAGAGGCGTGCCAAGCTTGTTCCGCCAATGCTCGTCCTGCACATCTTCAAGATAGACTTCACGATGCCAATGCACCATCGTCAATCAGCCAAGACAGACGTTTGCAGTGCCGTCAAATGATCTTCAATCTCATCCTTTTTCCCGCCTTCGTTCGATGGCACTTTCTCTCCCGAGACCCAACTTCAGATGACAGCTCTAGTCTTTCATCCGAAGTATTGAGGTGGCCTGGAAAACCGGTTAGCGGGACGCAGGGAAGACTCCCATGTTTGATCTGCCGCGTCAGGACGACGGACCAATGGCTCACCGAGAGGGATGCATGTACGAGGTATGTCGCTCCGAATGAAGACACTAGGATTATAGGTGGCTTACACGTCATCTGGACTGTTGTCGTCCTACATTAGGTAAACTACCCTGTGTCGGCGCGGTCGGGATTTTGGTAGTGACGTCCATGGCATCGACCTTGGGAGGCCGGCTTCACCTGTCAGGGGCCAGGATTGCAAGTGTTTGGTTTGAGGTCGGGGTTTCAGGAATCCAATACCCAATAATCTGTCTGTCCTTGAATCAACTCGTGAACTGAAAATGTCCCAAGGTACATTGATGAGGCTCAACGGGACATTGCCTGCTACCGCGTTTATAATTATAGTTGCTCATCGCTGCTTTCTTCGTTCTTATGCCATAGGTAGGTCTATGTACATACCAGCACTTTCGTTCGACCGTTTCTTCCACCTTTGTGAATAGTCCTTGGGTCCGAGAAATTTGGATTTGATTATGGGAGGCACAGTATTCTCATAGCCTCGTACGGCAGTCCTTGCTACTCGCCTGTCTTCAAAAAGGGCCCCGGCATTGCAAGGAGAGCACCGGCTTTCACCTTGTTGTTCAGGGACAACGCTCAGGTAACAAGCGTCTTTCGATTTCTTAGAAGAGAACCAGAGCCCTCTTCCCAACGCCGAACCGCCAGTAGGACTTATAGGAAAGCACCCGAAATAGTGGATTCTGAACAAGTACGGAGTTTGGGAAGAAACGATGCACGCCCAGGTCAAAGTGTCTCTGTTCGATGATTCAGTCTATGAGCTCGATCTCCCACTGCTTACTTACCAGATATACCTCACATTATCTGGACTAATTTCATCGATGATCCAATTCCATCCTCTAGCGTTCCCCTCCATCTTGCGGGACAGCAGAGAAAGATATAAGTATTGGGAATCATGAGTACTCAAGGTGTTCAATTTCTCAAACAACATAACTATGTGCCTTCAAGAGGAAAATCTCATCCCCGTGCGGCCTGTCCCCACGGGCTATAGCTGTAACACGCCGCTGCAATAACGTCTGACGTCTCTAGCCTGTAATCAACGCACATACTAATTGAAGGGGCATAGTGATCTGTAAGTCCTAGTGCATAAAGAGGAATGGTGATTTGAGACCTGGGGGCTCCAGGAACTAATAAAATAGGTAGGTAGGAGACGGCGGTGGGTGGAGAGCGGTGCCGTCCCACTGTTCATGCACCAGGTGTTCTGCTTTTAGCTGGATGGAAGTTGTACCGATTTAGCAACTCTCTTTAAGAGCATTATAATGAGTCCCCGGGAGGATGAGCTCCTCTTTTGTCTCTGTGCCTGACGTTTCTTCCATTTCAGGTGAATTTCGAATGGACTTTGCGTGTTGCTACTTTCTCCTCCGGCTTCATGTTAACTTTCCTCTGTCTCTTCTTAGGCTTCTCCATAGAAGTCTTCAGCCGCTGCCTAGTTGGAAGGCTACCAGGAGGGGACATCGATTGTTCAATCCCCGGTGGTAACCCTCTCTGCGACGATCCATGCAGGAATNNTCACGGTGCTCATGATACTATCCCGCAAATTACTAATCGGAGATCCGGAGTGCCAGGAGTGCCAACAATAATCGTCTGTCAAAGTTCACAGTCCGCCCGCACAATACTAGTTGATCCTGCGTCGCGATGCCGTCCAGTGACGCTATTCGCTACCATCAGTGCGTGCCCAGGTGATATTGACCGGGTTGACTTAGCGAGCATGCATCGTCACCACTAACACTTGCTCCGCCATTGGTGGCAAGTGTTAATACAGTGCATCCCATTTGTCTGTGAGTCTGTGTAACGCTACTATGGGATGATATACGAAGAACTCACGCACAGGCGCACGCAATGCAAATCAGCCAGCCACTTCATGGCCCAGATTTCTGGTCCCTGGGCCGGGCCGGGAAATCGCGGAGGTCCTTGCGCTAGAATGAAACAGAAAAACTTGTTGGAATGACAGAGTGATTACAGATCTAGTTTGTCGAGTCGTGCACTTGCCGATCCTCCTACTGTCTCTCTGGCCGTCAGCTCCGAGTATTTGGCGCGTTGACTAGGCGGTCCAAGGCATAGGATTGGCTACGGTCGAGTCATTGAGGAGAGAGTTCCGGCACTCTCGGTGTGCCTACATGGCTACGAAGCTTTCTATAAACGTCGACCCAGATGGAATCCTGCTGATTGAGTTCGGCATGAGATCCGTGTCACAGGTCTCATCCCGCACTTATAGACACTCCGTAGTCTAGGTTTTTGTCGCGCAAAAGCGATCGCTAGTGCGATGCACTAGCCATACCCTATATCGTCACACTTTTCGTAGTCACTCTCAAGCATCCCGAGGTCTAAACACACAGAGGGGTGGTCGCTATGAAGGGGAGGGGTTCGTGGATCGTTGGAACACATGTCTTGTTCTGATAATTCCGCGTCCAGATACATAGGGTCGCTGATATTATCATCGGGTCTGCAGGATGCCAAGTACTCGGCGAAGCCACAGGGGTCAAAAGTGGCTCGATCGTGAACATGATAGACCCCGGGAGTTGATTCTCGAAATCTGCCCAGCCACTCTTGGTACTCGCTGTCCCCGCGCTCGGGGTGTTCGCGCTCGACACTCAGATCCATCGTTGTGTTAGCATTAGGATAACAGCAAATGAAAACCAAGAGAAGAAGAAACTGCGCTACTGGGAGTTGAGTGTAGTATGAAGTAAAATAGTATGGTGTGTATAACATAGACGTAAAATTGCATAAATACGCTAGTTGTCAAAGACCCTATCAAGCATTCCTGCTGAGGGTTTTGAGGTTGAAATATATTATTCCATCGCTGATGCTCTAGTGAAGAGCCGGGATAGCAATAATGAAATTCTCATCACGCCGTCATTTTAGGCGCAACCCAGTTATACTGCCACGCTTGACTAGTACTGGCAATTATAGGGAGTCCGAGCCAGTACCTAGTATCCCGTCATCATCGTCCACGAGCGGATCGCACCGAGAATCCCTAGGTCCTCTTCCTCCTCTCCATCCTCCGGATCGATCTCCTTATTGGTTACCAACATTCCCCCCCCCCCCAGCATCGGGCTATTGAAGTCTCCAAGTTCGGCAACTGGGCAGATGGCAGTAGGAATTATGCATCATCACCACCGCCTCCATCTATTGCCGAGTCGGTATCTTCCGGATCAACAGCTCGGAGCGCAGCCAATATTCCTCAAAGAACAGCAGAGGACTCGCAGTTATCTATAACGTCAGGACGGTCTACAAATCCCAGATTAACCATAACTACACTACTTGATAACCCGGACTGGATATCCCTAGTCTATACTACTACTAGGGAGATAGAACACTATCTACCACCGTCGCTTGCCGGTGCACTTGTACGAGTTCCCCATCCTAGCAAGCTAGGCACCACCGCTATATACATATCTTTTTCCGTTTCCGGCGAGCAATCTTATCCCAAATGCCAAGTTTCTTTCGATATCTCAGCACAATACACGGGGCGACTTGTACTGGATCTGTTTGGTGCCGAGTTAATTCGCGACGGCCAACTTCATTATATTGTAACTCCAGGGGGCTCACGGATGGTTCCATGTCCTCAAATTACATTGCGAGGCGCTAGCGGGGGTGCACTGAAGAGAGTCTTTGGCTTAGATCTCTATCTCAATATGTTGTATTCCGCAGATACGGGAAGAGGGTTTTTATAGATGCTTGTCTCATAATACGCTAATGAGAAGGCAACACTATCAATTTGTATATCTGCGAAGGCTGGTTTTATCCTATGGAAGAATATATCCTCTAAACAGTAGAATATAGTACTGTTGATATGAGTTCATCATCATCTTGCATGTACAGACAGACCCCTAAATCATACCAGCCATCGCCTGCTTCTCCCAAGTCTATCTCTGTATCTACACAGGAACTCTGGGCGTCGACCAATATCGCGCTATCTCCGTCCAAGCTTGCCCCGAAGACTAGAAGCAGATCCACTATATCCGATTTCCACTTTGCAAGGCGATATCCATCGCAGACATGCCCCTATCTCCCCTAGCATGGGGGTCGGCCCCGTGCTCCAGCAAAGCTCTCACCGATACTAATAAGCTCCCGCACTCGGTCCGCATCTCCCGCAAGAATAGCTGTAATCAATGACGTCGATTCCAATTCTTCCGGGGATATGCAGGCCATACTGGACTATACAAGAGATCCTGCAAAGGGTAGGTGGCAACAATAATATGAAGGATCTAGCGCGTGCAAGAAGCTCGTATAGAGGAGACTTCGCTTACTGAGGAATCCCGTCCGGACGGAAAATAGTATACTGAAATATAAGCAAGATACTTCCTGATATAAAAGAAATAGACTCAAGCTTTCTGACTACCCCTATCTTACTAAGTACGTCTCCTTTGCCCCTCAGGGTCGCCTGTAACTGAAGTTATCTTTGACCCTTGCATATATATATATCAACGTTTTCCAACACTACAAATTCAATATCCAGATTGTCTTTGTTTTTCTGAATTGCAAAATCTCGATGCGCATGGTTGAAGTCGGGACTACCACTAGCTGTAGAATAATTATTAGCTCAGTTATCATGTAATGCGAAAGATATATTTGAGCCAAAAACTTACTCACGAGAATCCTCCTTCCTGGGGCAAGGGCCTCCAAGATTACCGCTTCATGAAACTTCTCTTTAACACCCTCTTTACTGTTCCCTGCACAGTTATATACGCATCTCCAATGCCCATTTGGCTTGAAAGGCAGCTTGTCCGTCTTTGCTTTTGGTTTAGGATAAAGTAGCCATACAACAAGAAATTTCTGCAGTTGTTCAGTTCTTCTGCTCATCGTGGAAAGGTATATAGTAAATAGCCGAAGGGAGGAACTTACGTTCTCGGGGTCGAGGGACTTTAATAGCTGAAGCTGGTCTTGTACCCATCTATCCTGGTAATTATCCTCAAGCCACCAGAATAGATCAATATGACGTGTTTGGTCACGAAATAATAATTTTTTATCAGGCTTCGTGGCTTTATCGTAGACTCTGCGCGCTGATAGAGTTAATATCAATGGCATGACAGCAGCGATACTGCGACCTTCTGCAACGAGAATGACTATATCGTAAATCTTAGGCCGTAGATTTTGTCGATAAGGACCGTCCAGCAGTATTCTCTGCCCTTGGGTCAAGCTAAAAGAGGTGCTGTACTTCTTGCTCGTATCAATAATGAATAGGACCTTAGAAATGTTCCGTAATAGCCCGTTCCGGCCCTGCTGCCAGGATGCTGTCAGGGGATAACTTGTGAAATAGTTGTATCGCAGAAGACCTGGACGGAAGATATAAAAGTAGCTTCCCGGCGTAATAGAGATCGGTCGGGATGTGCGTACTTTAAGTTGTACTATCTGGTTGTCATTTTTATATGATTCGACTAACGCGCTGGTACTGAAGAAAGCAACTCGGATTAGCCGGTAAGCAGCCCTAACTATGAAGACGGACCCGATAATTCCAGTAAGAACTTTAGATCTAAGGTCCGAGTTGAGTAAAGTATGCCACAGCATACTGGATAGGCAAATCAAGCCTAGGGCAAGGTGCAATTTTGAAAGGCTTCGTATGAAGTGCTTGGGGCTATGCCATAGCGTTGTCAAAAAGATAAGAAGAAGGCAAGCAGCAGCCTGCTAGAGATATCAGTATCAATACGACCCAGATAAGAAAAATACTAACTGTATAACCCGATACTGTTTGTCTGGTAGAAGAAGCCTTGTGTCGCGCTACTATAAGTATACCGTGGATATATGCAAACAGGACCGCTAGCCATCCGGTTAAGCGATGTATAAGATAATATGCATGAATAGAGATACCGAGAAACTCCACTAGTGGATTAATCCGCTTTCCAAGAAAGGTAAAGACTAGATTAACATACGCGGTGGTAGCTGTGGTCTTCTGAAGGCTAGTAGTTGCTATGAATAGTGGCACGATGTTTAAACTCAGGTATGCTGTAATAGCTACGACTTCAAATCTTGTTAGATTCATCCATCGGTTTGCTCTGAGTAAGGTTGGAAATATTAAGAAGCGAAGGAAGAAATATTTGAGAAACGGAAATGTAGAGTGCGACAAGAGCTGTATCGAACAAGAAAGGATGAATAGCGCGACAAATACTCCCAGAATAATCAAATAGATATTGATTGTATCCATGTTGTAAAAATTGGAAGTACTTGTTGATTGATAACAGATAGTACCCAGTCTAAGTTACAGAACTTGACCTTAAGATAAAGTTTCTTTTATAATTGTTTAGATAGATAATTTTGATCTAAATAAAGAGATTGATCCTTAATCAAGGATAAAGAAATTCATAATTAAGATTGGCTTATATTTAGGCCTAAAACCCTTAAGCTAGGTCGCTCGCGGCCTCTAGGGTTGGGGTCTCGGGACCACCTGCGGCTTTGAAACAGCTCGGTTCTCATTATAGGCCCAAGGCCCCTTAAATAGCCATACGGGTAAGTTCTGCTCTTCTTATCTTCCTTTCGAAGGGACTATTAATATAATTGTTTCCTTATTTAAGGGAGCCACCTAGACTAAATAAGTACCAGCTAAGGTTTCCAAGAGACCTTAACTATACTACGATTACTATAAAGCAGAAGAAAGGCTTTACAACGTGAAAAAAGGATTTGCTAACCGGCGGGCGGGAGTGATAAAGAAGGCAAATATACTTCACCGCCTAACGGGAGCGCATATTGCAATGCTCATTAATTTCGACGGCGACGTCTATGCATATAAGTCCAATAGGCGTTTCGCCTCTGCCTTGGACAGCGTTATTATCAAGCAACGCTTTGGCCCGGATGATATCGTGAGCGCACGCCGACGCGATAAAATGCAACCATATAGTTCAGCTCGGCCTGGACCCTACCTGGGGACGGCTACGTCTCTCTCTTCTTCAACCTCTTTAACGTTTACCATCTCCACTATAGATTCTACTACGGACTCGCCTATACCTAACCCCGAGGGGCCAGTCCGTCCCTTACCGACAGGAGAATATGTCAACGCCATAATCAACACGGCACAGAAATTATCTGGGCTAGCATACTCTACCTCCCAGCAGCTGCCTAGATATAGCCCCTCGAAATTAGAGTCGCCTCTATCCGATAGAATCCGCTCCTCTCCTCTTAAGACAACGTCTTATAAGATGAAGAAGGCGCGTGAGATTGTCTCGAAGATGCAATAAAGCTGGCAGACGCCTTCTTTACTTATAGTGGACTTCTTTTCAGTCTAGATAGAAAAAGAACCATAAAATTAGATATTGTTTCAGAGCCTTAATTAAGTAACCTAGAGATGGGATCCTAATTTAAGTCTTATCTACCTATATAATAACCAGTTGTAACATATTATTAGATTGCTGGTATCTACTATATATAATCCCGTAATTCCTCCTTTTCTTCTCTATCTTCCTTCCTTGCAATATTATTGCGATAATGTATTCAGAGTCTATCGAGCCGTGGTTAGTTGGAATAGTCCGGGTACCTATCTCATGCCTCTTCTACCCATCAAACGCTATAGTATCGCGACTCCCTACACATCGGAATCGCGAGAAAAAGACACGCCCATTTCAGTCAACGGCACTATGCAAGCCTCATATCCTCGAAAACCAGATCCTGATTGAGATCGACTCCGAAACGCGGACACGACTTTTGACAACGCTACAGGCCTTAAGTGAGCAGCTTAAAGACCCTAATGCAATTAGACACCTGCCACCTAATTTCAAGCTGCTTTGTTCGGATGGCCGGCAACGGATTGAGGCCGCGCGCAAGCTATGGGGAGACCATTTTGAGTGGACACTACGACTTTATCATGCAGGCGTACTAGGTTTGTGCCCTTGATAATTTATTTCTCGCTAAACTAATCTTCTTATAAGAAGGGCAGCAAGCCTACTTCCGGCACCTCTTCAGACGCCGATGTGAGTCATTCTCCTATGAGGCACTATATACCGATGGTGAAATTTACCGGAAGCTTCGCCTCCACGAGGATCTTGACTTTTCGGAGAGACAGGATTGGCTTAAACGACTAAGCAAATGCAAGGAGACTATTTTGCGAATGTTCCTCCGTTACGAAAAACTTGTGAACTCGCTCGATAGGCTTTTGATCTTTCCAGGACTCTGGGCCGGCTTACAACTTGGAAACATTCATAAGCAAATTGCTTTGCACTGCGAGGACCACCTTCTAAGCTATATAGACTATGTCTACCAGATATGGTCCGAGGTAGCGAACGGCGACGAGAGAATAGCCCAGGCTGTGGATATAAATACAGTCAAGCACCTGCAATACTGTATCCCAAGCGGCTCGGATAGCCTTAAGATCAAGGGTCTTTTTCAAGATATGAAGCTGTTCCCCGATATTACGGATGAGATTACTAGGAATTCTCTACAGGAGAGAGTACTTAGGCTAAATTGTTTTATTCCTAGTATCGAAACCTTCTACAAAGATTCAAAATATCTAGGCGTTACTGTGAAGTCGATTAGGGCATAGGTCGCCCTAGATATAGAGATCTACGGTCTCGATTATCCGGCACTGAGCATAATACTTAGTTCGCATTTTATGCCCGATAAGGAGCAGCTTGTCGAAGTTGCTGAAGATTCTTGGGAGTTACTTTCAACTGATATGGACATAGAGTAGCGCTACTCTCTTGCATATAAATAACTCTTCCTGGCTGCCTCTCGCAGATTTGCAGATCTGACTAACGACTCTCCAATCGAGGAGGCTCGGGGTCAGAGACTCCAAGGAATTATAGGCAGCTACTTCTTCGGTCAATTCCAGGAAAAGGCCTATAGGTTAGGTTTTACAACGCCGAAAGTCCAGCAACGAACAACTTATACCGAACCGCTGAATCCAAGAAACGTGTGGGTTTATACTGCCGAGCTGCACAAGACCCCCCTCCCTGGACAGGAGGCATACCGCATACCAGCACTTACCTACAGCTTCAATCGGAATTATTCGATAGAAACCTAATACGAGCTAGGCCGCCATCGAATACTGATATACCGGCGCCGCTCTATATTCAACAAAATCTTTTGTTTGCATTTCTAGGCAGCCTTCCATCGTATACAATAAAAGAGGATGTTACAACCTATAACATATATAACGAAGTTGATGATCATTGCAAGACTGCAAGCAGAGGTAATAGCTTATTCTCAGCTGAGGATATTAAGATAATAATAGGTAACGGCGAACAGCCCGGGGTGCAATAGCTAGAGAAAAGGACCGAACGGCCTACTGGGATAGATGGGTATACTTCGAAACGATATAAGAAGGATGACAAACTATAGCGGAACACCTCCCAACGCCTACGACCTAGATCACGAATAATCCCACCACGAGAGAGACGGTCGCCTGCTACACCGTACGTGACAATATTCGAAGAATACTTCGAGGCTGAGAGACAGAGGAACAGTGTGCCACGTCCGACCCGGTCCCAAGAAACAGCCCTATCCCAGAACTAATAACAGCAAGATAGGTCTTAGCCACCGAACGATATAGAGCCCCGGCGGTCGGTCTTACCATATCCTAACTTATCCTAAGAAATAGACCTATCCCAGAACCAACAGCAGTAAGATAGGTCTCAGCTACTAAACGATACAGAGCCCCGACGGTCGGTTTTGCCATATCCTAACTTATCCTAAGAAACAGACCTATCCTAGAACTAATAGTAGCAAGATAGGTCTTAGCTACCGAACGATACAGAGCCCCGACAGTCGGTTTTGCCATATCCCGCCTCTGAAACTCACCCCTAAGAACCGGCTACCCTACGGCGTCGAACACTTAACAAACAGCGAAGTCCACGACGGACAGCCTTGTTACATCCCGCCTCTGAAACTTACCCCCAAGAACCGGCTAGCCCACGGCGTCGAACACTAAACCAACAGCGAAGGCACGGCGTTCTATAGCTAAACGACTCAAGTCCACGACGGACGGTCCTGCCGTTTCCAGCCACTATAGGATATTCGCAGGAACCTAATGAATCTATACCGCAACGCCAACGGCCGGCTGCGATCCACTTTAATGATGGGCACGTTGGGGTACCGCCAATCCGAGGACTTCGAACAAGAAAGGAAAGGAATCGTACTGATTCGGAACAATTTATGCATGCAAGTGTCGAGACACCTAGACGAAGCCCTTTAGGAGGGCCCAGTATCACGCCGTTGACTCAGGAGTCAGCAGGACCATTATTTAGTGGAGATATGGGTCCGCAGAGCTCAGAGGACTTATAGAATATATCAGCGCTTCTGCTCCTTATCATACAAGTCCTCTTTCCCACCAACCAGATCCAGTCGACTAACCCAACCCAGATGTCGCTACCATACTGCGTAGCTCTTCAATTCGTCTCGAGTTCGCTGCCTTAGTAATTTAGTCCTTGTATATATAGCGTTCATACTTCTCCCAGGCATCAAGTTCCGAGTACAGATATCTTGGAATGTCAATCCTTTTCTTTTGAAGATCATCAGCTTCGTATCTTCCTCCGCTGTCCATTGGCTCTTGCGTAAGAACTGATTTGCCACTGGCCTGTTAGGTAGGAACGAAATCCGCTAAACCTCATGCGAAAAGTGGTCAAGCAGACAAAGCAGAACGAAGTGGTTCTTCCCCCCTTCGAGTTGTAGCTCGATATATACTTGAAATCGGACCTGCCCTGGTAGGGGGACTTATGGTGGGGAGATCTTCAAGTGGCCGTGAAGCGGGTTGTCGTCCTCAAAGGTATGCCCTCGCAAAATCTTAGCCTCCTGTCCTACACGTGCGTACCATGATGTCGCGCATCCATCTTTATCGGTCCGCGTTTCGAATCGCGCAGGACCAGAGTCGTAACCAGTCCTCTCAAAAACGATAAGGACGTTACAGAAAGGAGACCCTACGCCATCGACAACACTATAAATGAAAGGTGCCATTAGTATTGCCTGTTACTTTCGAGATTAGGTAAAGAGTTTGGGATACGAGAATGTAGATGCATCAAGTGAATAGAAATCTTGTATTCGAACTCGAGGTCCAGACCAAGATTGTTAGTAAGTCAAGTATTTCGTGACTATAATCGCTGGCACAGTCTACCAACCTTGACTCAGGCTTGTGGGAGCGTAAAAATAGATTGATCCGACATGATGTTGGCTCAGGGAGCGGAGTAGCCGATGCAGAATTTGGTCGATCTTGTCACACTAAGGACATCCAACGGCTGGACCCCTACTAATAAGCAATATCTATAAAAAAAGCACGTAGGGTATGGGAAGGCCCCGCGAAACTCTGTGTTTATTAATGTATTTTCACTTGCAATCTGTTACTTATCACACCCGCCATTGGTTAGACGACCTATCCTCTAGATGTCCAAGTTCAATTCCCTCTAAATCTTCGTCACCCTGTAGCCAGTCGAAGAAAGGACGTAGAAGACTAGCCAGTGTCCTTGTAAATCTAGACATTCCTTCCCTCAGTTTTTGTAAAATCTCCTGTTCCTGGGTGATCTGGTTTTTGATCTGCTCCAGCCCGTCGTGCACTTTCTGAAAGGCATACTCCACCCTAGCAATGCCCTCTTCTAAACGGGTTAGACGGGAATTAATGCTGTTTAATAAACTGAATGGCAAACTGGTCAGCCTAACAAACTAGATAAAAGTGGCTCCTCGTACTCACACACGGCTTTCGCTCTTAGCAGGTGGTAAGGTAGAAGCCTCCTGAAGCCACGGAAGATCTGTGACATCGTTGTCTATGTTGCTAAAGTCGAAAGGATCTAGGTCATTGTTGAATTCGTTAGAATCAAATTGCCAATCAGCAAAGGCGTCGTCTTGTTGGATATTGTCCATAACCGGGACTTGGATCAGATACCTAGCGCATGGGTAGGTGATTCTGGATAAGTTAACGCACCCACTTTCCGACCACCCCAAAATAGTAACCACTTTTCTGACCACCTAACTTCAATACAACATAACTAACTCAATTAAGCAACTATAATACAGTCCTCTTCCATAACTATACTATCGGCTTCGCTCTCTTTAATGACACTATTTACAGCCCCTGAAACCTCCTCCTGGGTGCGCATTATATTATCAATCGTAGCGAACTTGGAATTTGGACTTAACTCAACCTTCCTTCTCTTTTATAGCT
This sequence comes from Juglanconis juglandina, assembly GCA_003012975.1. NCBI lineage: Eukaryota > Fungi > Ascomycota > Sordariomycetes > Diaporthales > Juglanconidaceae > Juglanconis > Juglanconis juglandina. The sequence goes on along the minus strand of MUZJ01014123.1, from coordinate 727 downwards.
AACTAGCCGCAATTTTAGCCTCTAATACTTCTACTTTCTTCAGAGCTTATAATAATAATAGATCCTTCTTATTAAAGCCCTTTATTACCTTTCTAAAGAGATTCCGTATAGTTGGATTAGTTAGACCGCTTTTATAGAATAAGTCGACTTATTCCCTTAGATCTTAAGACTTCTGTAGTATTAATTAGATTGTTAGTTCTATATCTGCTAGCTTTAAGGGTATAAATTAGGCCCTTTTTAACTCCCCTAGGGTCTTTTAAGTCTTTTCTTAAGTCTTTTTAGTACTATTTTCTAATAGTAAAGGGCTTAAGAGTGGCTTACTCGGTGCTATAGGCCAAAGACTAGTCCTTTTCTACCTAGATCTAATATTTTGACTAGAGAGACTATCTATTCTCGAAAAGCAATAGTTTTCGAGGAAACCCCTCTTTCTAGTAATTATTAATTCCTCTTACTAATATAATCAATTAAGTCTTCTTCGATAAGACTGCTTAAGTAATAAAAAGACCCTTAGATTAAGGGGTTAAAGGATATAGGACGTATAAGGAGGCAAATATAATAATAGTATATTATTCTAATAGTATTCCTATATAAACTTAGTAGTAATATAACTGCTATAATTATTTAGGATAAGTAGTCGCTTTTCTATTAAGTCTATTAGTTAAGTCCTTAGAATAAATGCTTTTTAAAGCTATTTAAGTACCGTTACGTTATTAGTCTATACGTTATC
>MUZJ01014122.1:0-22319 GCA_003012975.1 Juglanconis juglandina | reverse complement strand
GGGTTGGGGTTGCAACGGGGAATACACAGTGAAAGTTAACGGTGCGGGGTACCTGACTCATGAAACGCTCCTTGGAAATACGGTGCCTCTCGAACAATTACTCTTGTATATAGGTATCAAGGTGGGTAGGAGGATAGTATGGAGCAAGATGTTCGACCACCATCCCCCTCGATGCTGGTCTTGGTCTGGAGGGGTTTAAATAGTCCTGTAAGACGGACCACACCATCAAGCCCATTTGCCCATCTCGTCTGTCTAGGGGCATGAGTTTCGCATGACGTACTTCAGTTGGCTTTGCTCGTCAAAGGAGGGCCAATACGGCCATGTCAAGTCAAGATCGTGGCGGTGGCAGAACAAGACAATGTGACCGCGTGCGGGCTGACGGTCGAAAATCAGCGCTACAAGCGGGTATAGTGCAGACGTGAAATGCTTCACGGACAGCCTGGCAGTCTGGCACTGCCACGCGCGTGAGATTGGATCGTCATATGCTACTGTGGAAATGGAGAAGTCGGGGCTCGGAGCTTCGGGTATCCCGAAGCAGGGGCAGGGGCAGGGGCAAGGGCAAGGGCAAGGGCAAGGGACGGACTATCAATATTGCCGAGGCACTCGGCGACTGCTAGCTACCTACCTACCTGCCCGTCCATCTCTTCACCACCATTCCTGGCACCTTTTCAATCAGACTATATATACTCTTCCCAAGTATCCCGACCATCTACGGAGCTGGTGACGCGCAATCATGTCCGTCAACCTCGACCAGAAGACAGTCCTGGTCACCGGGTGCGTGTGCCGACTCAGCATGTGTCACAGGAAGTACGTGAGCTGACGCGGATACCTGAATTTCAGGTGCTCTCCTGGCGGTATTGGACACGAAGTCTGCAAAGCGTTTCACGCCCGAGGTTCGTCGAGCTGCAGAGCTTCCTCATCAAAGGCGCCTTGACGATGGTCCGTTGACCTCGCCACGGGCATTGCGGCCACGCTTGATGGCCACGCTTGATTTCTCCAAGGGACGCATACCTCCTGGCTTGAAAGTGGATGTCCCAAGACAAAATTGCTTTGTGTTAGGCACCTGGCGTATTTCCCCCAGATGCTCGGGCTTCAAATCGGTAGTCTTCCCAGGCCTAGGATTCTCGAAACCCGAGAATAGCTCTAGATCCTCCTGGGTGCTCCCCTACAGGTGATAGACCATGGGTTGTGGGATAACAATCCACTCTGGGAGAGAGAAGAGCTGGCAATGGCGACATCCACTTTCAGTCATGGGGATGTCTGTTGTCTTCCTTAAGACGGTCAACACAATGACACCGATGGCTGACGAATCACACGGCTGTGTTTGGCGAGCATAGGTTTCCATGTCATTGCAACTGCGCGGAACCCGTCTGTACTGGCAGATTTAGCAGACAAGCCCGGCTTTACATGCCTGCAGCTCGACGTGACCGACGAGAAGAGTATTACGGCCTGTAGAGATGAGGTGGTCAAGGTGACCGGAGGGAAGCTCGATATCCTCGTCAACAACGCGTGAGTTGGTCGAGGAACGCAGCTACAAACCAGCTCTAACTTGTCTCCCAGAGGCCGAACGCACACCGTCCCGGCTACCGACCTGGAGCTCGACGACGTTCGCAAGACCTTCGAGACCAATGTCTTTGGCGTGATGGCCATGGTGAAGAGTTTCATCCATCCGCTCATCAAAGCCAAAGGCCTCATCATCAACATCTCCTCCGGTGCCTCCATCGTGCCCTACGTCTTCGCATCAGCCTACAGCGCGTCCAAGGGCGCTATCAACTCCTACTCACGCACCCTGCGGCAGGAGCTCCGCCCGTACGGCGTCCGCGTTATGGTAGCTATCACGGGCACCGTCAAGACCAACATCAATTTGCAGGTGGACCGCGAGCTGCCACCAGACAGTCTGTACACCCCCATCGAGGATGTGTACAAGTGGCGTCTGACCTTCTCGCGGAATACGCCGTCGTCTGTCACCCCGGAGAACTATGCGAGGAAGCTGGTCGATGATGCGTTGAAGCCCGACTGGCCTTTGTGGTTGCGAGGATTTCTAGGCCTGGGAAGACCCGACTGGCACTACTTTGGAGGTTTGGCCAAAATTATCTGGTTTGGATCTTGTTTCGGAGAGTGGTTGGCGGACATGGTCATTTACCGCATGTTCAAGCTGAACACGCTGGAGAGTATGCTGAAAAGACAGCAGGCTGACGCTAAAAGACTCAAGGAGTCATAAACATGCCTCCTCCGCGAGCGAAAATTCAGTATATACTTATCCTCTGGGTCCCCTGAGCGGACGTCGAAGTTCCGCGGTCCTTCTTGCTCACCTGCAGTCGAGGTTGACGGTGTAGACGGTGAGACCGAGAGATACTCAACGCGTCTTAACGGCTCTAACTCGGAACATGCGCTTGGTGTCTGGTGGAAGCAAAGGTGAACCATTGACTGCCGAGGCCGTCTCGGGACCTTCCAGGTTCCTAAGAGCCTGTTCGTCATCTACTTTTGTTGAACTCACATGTGGTCCGAGATGGAAGGCGGCAAACATGGACCGGGCGCTCTCGTGCACTGCAGCCCGAGGGTATCCAGAAAACACCCCGTGATCATGGCTGTCAAAGGAAAAAGAACGAGCAAGAACAGTACCAGCCTCCGGCCTCCATTCTGCATCCCGAGGCGCGAAGACCTCTTATCCCGTGATGGTCGTATCCGGATCGAGGTCTGCGGGGTAAGTATTCCATCTGGGCCGGAGACCAGATTCACGGCCACGAAACCGGGCGTCGTAACGAGACGAACTTAATAATTGTATGAACTCTGAATGGTATCACGTGAATCGCTGGTTTGGGCTTGCGGTGTGACATTGTATCCCCTCCCTTTTCCCTAAAACAGGCGCAAACTGTTCTCCCCTACTAAGTGTCCGCTTTTATATCTGCCGGCTTCCCGACATCTATATGCCGGCTGGGCCAACCCATAGATATATAAATCATAATGAAACGCATGCTGCGAACCCCTGGCGACAACTTCTGATCACAGACTGATCACAAGACGCTTACGCATCTGCGTTACTATTGTTTTCTCTTGTCTCTGGAAATATACCGTAATACAGGTTGACGACCCACTGTCTGAGCAGCTCGCAGGGAATCTGCGCATCAGCATCCGGCCAATAGAGGGCAAGCAGACTTGGTCACTCGGAGTATAGCTTAAATCACAATGGGGTCTGGTACATACCACGCTCCCGTCACCACCATATCCCAATATGCAAGTTGGCAAAGGCACATCCAAGCCAATCAACTGACGACACCGTATTCACAGTCATACCACAGCTAGAGGAATATCCCCCGCGGGCTACCCTGGCCAAAGATGTCTACCGGCCCTTCCCAACCCTCCCGGCCAAAGTCCCGCCCTCGGACGAGGTCAACGCCCCGGCCCTCGTCACCAAGGCGCTTCAGTCCCTGGTGGACGCCGTAGCGGCGGGCGATATCAGGCAAGTCAAGTCGTGCTTCCTGAGGAGCCAGGCGTACTGGCGCGACATCGTCGCCTTCACATGGCACCTGCGAACCTTTGACGACGACGAACGGATCGCGCCGACCCTGCTGGAGCTGGCACGGCGGCGAGGCTGGGACGGTGGCTTTGAGGTCGTGGCCACGAGCGTGCAGGATGTGACGGTGTCGCCGGGGCTGCGATGGATCGAGGCGCTGTTCACGTTTGCGACGGCTAGCCCGGCCGCGGGCTGTGGGGGGAGAATCGTGCTTTTCCCGGAGGAGGGGCCAGATGAGACCGTTTCTTGGAAGATCTGGTGTCTGAGTACGTGGATCGAATCCTTGAGAGATTATCCCGAAGATGTGGACGGGCTAATGGCGCCGGGGCGGGATCTGGATGCGCAGGAGACGATCGAGACGGATGTGCTTGTCCTCGGCGGTGGCAATGCGTGAGTTCTTTTTTTCTTTTTCTTTTTCTTTTCTTTTTGTATTTGCGAGTGCATCGGGCATGCGGAACCCCGAAGACTGACTGTGCTGGTGGTGCAGTGGACTGGTAATGTCGGCGCGTCTCAAGGCGCTCGGCGTTGACAATGTGGTTGTTGAGAGAAATCCGCAGCCTGGAGACAACTGGGCGCTTCGATATGACTGTCTTCGGTTTCATATTGGGCGCCACAGTTGCGAGACGCCGTACCTGCGTAAGTCCTCTCCCCCACCCCCCTCTCTTCCTCTGAGGCCCTCTTCTCCTGGGATAAAGAAGCTCAACCGACTCTGCAGGCTATGACGAAAATCTGCCCTTGCTTCTCACTCGGAGGCATCTCGCGGACCACATGAAGAAGTACGCCGCCACGTTCCACCTGAACATCCTCAACTCCAGCACTGTCGAGGGCTCTTCTTTCAACAAGTCCACGGGGAAGTGGAGCTTCCTGGTTCGCACGCCGCTGGGCCACAAGATCGTGAAGAGCAAGCATCTCGTCCAGTCCTCAGGCATCGGCTGCTCCAAGCCATACACCCCCGACATCCCGGGACAAGATCTGTACAAGGGGATAAACATCCATTCCGAGCAGTACAAGAGCCCGAAGATATTGAGCGACAAGGGTGTCCAGGTGCGTTGTCTTTTCTTCCTCCCGACGAACTGATGTACAACACACACAGAGGGAGAGAGAGCAGCGATACAAGCTGACGACGGCGCTAGTCCGTCCTCATCGTTGGCTCAGCCAACTCCGGCTTCGACATCATGGAGGACTGCGTCAACGCCGGTCTCACAACAACCATGGTGGTGCGGTCGCCCACCTTCCTCTTCCCTTGGCAGTATGTCCAGGGCCCCAAGGCGCTCGGGGCGTACGAGTTCCTAGACGTCGACCTCGTAGACAAGCTGCAGGTGACCACACCCGCCAGCATCGGCGGCCAGCTCATGAGGGACATGCTTGGAGCTCTCGCAAACCAGGAGCCTGATCGGTACAAGCCGCTGGCGGCGACCGGGTTCCCCGTGTATGATGGCACCGGCGGCAAGGGAGACTTGATGCAGCATCTGATGGAGAGAGGCGGGGGCCACTTTAACGACATTGGTGGAGGCGTGGAGATGATCGTGTCGGGAAAGGTGGCGGTGAGGGGGAATGTGTATCCGGTTGAGTATACCGCCGCGGGATTGAAGCTCAACGATGGCTCGACCGTGGCTGCGGACTCGATTGTCTGGTGTACTGGATTCAGAGACCAGGATCGGTCCGTGACCGCGGAGGTACTCGGGGATAAGAAGTTCGTCGCTGGAGCGGTCAGCGACAGGGACGAGATTCTGGAGCCACGGGACATCGCCGCACGGAGGGACAGGATCTGGGGGGTGGACAAGGAGGGTGAGTTGTGCGGTGCGTTCAAGCGGAACCTCCGGCTGGACAATTACTGGATCGTCGGAGGGGCCACGGTGCATCACCGCTTCTATTCGCTGCCGACGGCCATCCAGATCAAGGCGGCCATTGAGGGCTTCCTGCCAGAGGCGTACAGGGATGAGCCAGTCGCAGAGTAGGTTATGGTACAGAGGGGTGTAGAAGCAAATGAAGAACGAGTAAAAGAGATCGGAGGTAAATAGCGAAAGCAAAGACAGAACTCAGAAGTATGTATCGCCACTATTAGGACAGAGTGCAGCACCGAAACCCACCACTGAACCACGCACATGCTTCGCGGGACACGCCCCACCACGTCTTCTTGATAGAGACTACCTTGCTTTGAGCACTCGCTTAGATCAGCGTCTGTAGGTTTGTCCTCCATATGAAGGGAAAGGCAGTCGCATTCCGCGACTCTGACGTTGTGGAGGTCATTCACTCGAAGCTTTCTAGTCACAACCTTCCCAAAATAGCTTCGTAAACCACTTCCTTTAGATCCCTTGACAGCATTACACACGTTCCTGCGGGATGCTTTTCGCTAGGGAAGCTCTATGTGAGCCAGTCTCCGATGTTCTGCTCGTTTCAGTCACAGTAGCCCGGCTGAAGACAAAGCCATTGCCTTGGCCGGAATGAGAGGATGCGAGCAATTTGCCTCGGCGATTTTCTGTCGAATCATGGTGATGATGCTGAGTAGTTCCAGATGGAGCGGGTGGGCCAGGAACGGAGGAGCGCTGTCGGCCTAGAAAGTCGCGTCGGGCCGTTTCATTTGGAGGCTGCCACAGGAGAGATCTATTCCACCAGAGGTACTCCAGGGGGCTCTCCATGGGTAGGGCATTGGAAGTCAAAGATGTGCTGCTGTTGAACCTGACCGGACATATGACCTCGTCTACTTGGAAACCTTAATGATGACTTTGCCCCTTGACCGCTTGCTGGCTACTCTCTCATACCCCTGGGAGGTGCGACGTTAGTGACGTGGAACGGTGGAAACGTGTCTTGAAAGTCGTACCTTCACTGCGTCATCCATCGAGTATTCTGAGTCCAGCGGGAACTGGTGGTAGTGGTCATTTTCCACCCACTTTGCGACCTCCTTCGCGATTGCGCCATCAGGCCACAGACCTAGGAGCTTGTACCTTCGCGGGACGCCGCCCAGAGAAACGGGTAGAAGCTTGCTCCGAGCGATGGGACCTGCTCCCACGCCGCCGACGATGGTGATGAAAATCCCACTTTTGTCAAGGTAGCTGCTGCACTTTCGGAAGAGCTCATCGCTGCCAACGCAATCGAAGACTCCCTGGAAGGCCTTGGAGCTTTCGGAAAAGGTCTGGGACAAGTAAGATGTCAAGGATTCGTGGGCCTTGTAGTCGATGACCTGCATCTCGATGAGCCTCTATCTCGGGCTCCGTAGCCGTGGCGTTTACATACCTCTTCAGCGCCCAGTCCTTTCACAAATTCGACATTGCTGCCAGAGCAGACTCCGTAGACAATAGCACCTTTCGCCTTGGCAACCTGGACGAGAACAGAACCAACTCCGCCACTGGCACCATTGACCAGCACACGATCACCGGCTTTGATGTCAGCTTCCTTCAAAATGACATATGCGGTCTGCCCAGCAATGCCCAGTGCACCAGCAGCATCCCTCGACGATAACTTGTTCGGTTTCAACACAACCTTGGTACCTGGGACCTCGATGTACTCTGCAAGGCTGCCTCGACCCACCGCAACGGACATGACATTGAGAGCACCAGCCACTTCCGACCCAACAGAGATGCCCAGACTTGAGGGCACTGCCGAGCCTAGTTGAACGACCTTGCCGGCGAAGTCGAGACCGACTGTCGGATTGCGCCGGAAAGGCAGCCAGTTCGGGAGGTTGGCCATGAAATTGAGATCTGCCGGGTTCAGGGCGGCATAGTCAACCTTGACGAGGAGATTGCCGGACTTGACCTGACTCGGTACGGGACAGTCGGTCCTGAGTGTCAGGGCGTCTTTTGGCTCGCCGTTCTTGGTGACGAGCCACGCTTTCATCGTCTTAGGGATGTCGCCGTCTGCCATGTTGGCGCGGTGTCCTCTGTATGTAGTTGATGTCTCGGAGTCTCGTGTTGTTCCTCTCGTGTTGTTGCAGCGCCAAGATGATGTAGAAGATATCGAGTGCCGAGGCTGCTGTGCTGTGGATGTGAAGAGAACCCAGGCGACGCGATCGAGCCCCGGAATATCAAGTCTCGTGGTTGTGTTTCAAGGAGCTGTCGTCCGATCTGAGACATGGACAAAGTGACGTTGAATTTGGGTGATATGGATTATGTAAGCATTGCACGACACCGGCAAAGCTGGAGCCTCTTCCAAAGGTTCTTTGTACAAGTACAACGTCCCCAACGTCCCCAACCCCAATCTCAACATTCTCACGACAATCCAACGTGCTGCTCTAGACGGCATCATAGTTCCCACAAAAGAGGTGCGTCTCGTTCCGCAGGGAGGAAGACGTGACAATGAGCCAGCAGAAAAAGCCCCTCCTGTTCTATGGCGCCGTGATACACTCCCTCTCGCCCACCCAGCTTGAGATCATCCCGTCCGCACTCATTGTCGTCAATGCACACGGTCGCATCGTGGCCTTCGAGAGGGATGTCGCCAGTATCCCCGACAAGCTCCATCTGCCCGGGAACCCCGACATTGATATCGAGGGCGTGGAAATCCACAGGCTTGAACCAGGCACATTCCTCATCCCCGGCTTCGTCGATACACACAATCATGCTCCACAATGGGCACAACGAGGCCTCGGCCAAGGCATGCACATCCTCGACTGGCTAGACGGCGTGACCTTCCCCAACGAGGCGAGATTCGCTAACCCGGAGTATGCCCGCCGAGTCTATGGTCGTTGTATAGATGGCTTTTTGAAACAAGGAATCACCACCGCATCTTACTACGGCTCGGCACATGGAGAGGCAACGCGCATTCTTGCAGACCTATGTCTGGAGAAGGGCCAGCGTGCCCTGGTTGGCAAGTGCAACATGGACCGGAATGCTCCCGACTACTACCGCGATGCCAGCGTCCAAGAGAGCCTGCAGGTCACCGAGGACTGCATCCGCCATATTCGACGCATCGACCCAGATGGCACGTTAGTCAAACCTGTGTTGACGCCGCGATTCGCCATCACCTGCGACCCTGCTGTTCTTTCCGGCCTAGGAGAGATCGCCAAGCGCGAGCCAGCCCTGCCCATCCAGACCCATTTCAACGAGGCGGAACAGGAGATGGAGACCACCAAGTCCTTGTTTCCGCAATTCACCAGCGAAGCGGACCTGTACCATCACTACGCCCTGCTAGGTCCACGGTCCATCCTGGCCCATTGCTGCTACATGAGCGAATACGAGCTCCAGCGGTTTGCAGAGCTCGGATGTGGCATCGCACATTGTCCAGTCTCCAACATGACTGTTGGAGGCGGGTTTATGGCCGCGCCCGTCAGAGAGTTCCTCCGCCGTGACATTAATGTGGGACTCGGCACAGACTCTGGAGGCGGCTTCTCGAGCAGTCTGCTTGACGCCATGCGGCAGGCGCTGATAGCCAGCAACGCGAGAGAGGTCATGTCTAAGGGAAAAGATAAGGGTCTGTCTGTTGAGGAACTGTTTTTTCTGGCGACTCTGGGCGGAGCCAGAGTCTGTTCCTTGCAAGATACGGTCGGAAATTTCGAAGTCGGCAAGGACTTTGACGGCTGCGTGATCTCGACTTTAGTCGAGGATCAAATCATGACCATGGTCGAGCCAGCTGACACCCTCAAGACTGTATTTGACAAGTTCATCATGACTGGCGATGACCGTAACATCCGGAGCGTCTTTGTACGAGGACGGCGTGTCAAGTAGGCAGTGCTTTCGGAGGCCGCTGCTCCAAGAAAGAAGACGAAAAGAAAAAGGAAAGCTTACCGACACCACGTGAAAGGAATCTTCGAATCTCACGTGTGCCATGGTTAGTAGCCCTGTAATAAACCCGAGAAACTCCAGCGATGTTTCCCCCCTCCAGGCGCCCATCTTCTTGGTTCATTTCAACATTCGTCCGATATCCGTCTCAGGTAACCGCGAATGCCCAGATGCGTGGAGTATTAACTTTCGGGTGTCGACATCAGATGCGATCAAGAATTAAGATCGGGGTGATATCTTGGCATGGAACGCTGCTGCAAGGATACAAATCGGTGTGATGTCTTGGTATGGAACGCTTCTGCGAGGCTATGACTCGCCTTGTGGCTTAGCCATGGAGTGAGATTTAGCGACAAGGGGCGTCCCGTCTTCAGCCTCGTCCAAAACCTGAGGATTTGAAACGCTGCGGGGGAAAGGGTTCGCCGAGAGTACAGAAATAGCCTTATCTCGTATCAGGGGTCATGCATGCCATCTAATAGTGATCAGATCGTCCGCCATGCTGGCCCGTTCGTCTTCGGAATCCCTTCCGTACAATAAGCATTATATAGTGTAGTCTAATTGCTAGGCAACCCGGGCTCATAGGGCTGGCTGCTGGCTGGTTGGAAAGTCAGGAGACACAATTGATCTTCCCACCCTCTTCTGGCCAGCAGTGCTTCTTTCCCCTGCCTACCAGGAGGGCCCGAGTGTCACGACGTGCCCTATCGTCGTCCTGCTCGATTTCTCGAAGAATGCCACCGCCACGACGGTTATCTCGGACAACATGGCAACCACGAACAAGGAGTAGGTACGGAAGACAGGCTTCTTTCGAGAAACGTGTGGGCCCGCCATGTCCCAAATTACAGGCTTAGGCTTGGCAGGAACTCCTATCCACGATTGATTGAGAACAGGGGGGTTGAGTCGGTTCTGTGACTGCGGATGACTTCACCAGACCTGATGTCAGCCTATAAGTTCAAGACGCCGGAATATGCTTGAGACGACATCCTGCCAGCCTTCATCACCATCTCATCCACTGTCGCTCTTTTTCATAGACTTGTTGCCTTGCCGATTCCCTCGTTGGTCCCGTACATATTGCCAAGATATCCTCCTGATTTAGTATCACCATGAAGCTGTCCCTCACCCTTCTCGCCGCCTTTGCTGGTGCCGCGTAAGTGATGCTCTCCCCCCCTTCTCCCTCCCCCGTCAAGCCCATGATGGATGCCGCAGTACCTGACTGACCCTTCTCTTACTTCCAGTCTCGCCGACACCCACATCAGCTGCACATGCCACAACGGTGACAGCTACAGCTGGCGCATCACCAGCCCGGCCTGCGACTTCTACAAGACTGATCGTCCAGCCGTAAGTTCTCTCGCCCCTCCCCCCCTTCAGCACCTCTCCCTCTGGGAAGGTATGATACCTACCGGTCCACACAAACACCAGTCTGACAGCCATCGCCTCAGGACGTTTCGTACGTAGAAGACACCGGCCGTTGCACCTCCACGACTGGTAGCGTGATCGATGGTGACTCGTGGCAGGTGGCCTGCCAGAAGTTCGCGACGGAGGGTTTCGCCTGTGCGGATGGCCAGGGCACGTGCTACGCGGAAGCGGATGCCGTCCAGGGCTCTTGCGACTAGACTTTGTGAGAATGTAGCAAAGCTGTAGATGGACATGGGATGTCTGCAGAGGGTGGATGGGCCAGGTTGGCAGGCAATGACGGCGTTATCATGAATGAGCTTTTGCTTTTATCTTTTCCAGTGCTCAGTACCAGCTGTTGAACCTAAGCGAGTGGTGAATCCCTTCTTGGTGAATATTGACAATGCATCGTCACCTTGAATGGCACGACAGTTCCTTATGTTCTGACTTTGACACCGGATATTGTCTCTGTATATCCGGTGGTGGGCTGGATACCGCCCAGATCTTCAATATAGCCGGGGCTATCCCGAAAGACTAAAGTGTAAAGTCCCGGTGCCTCTTTTCGAAAACAGCAAGCCGAGGTGTCACTAAGTAAAGCGTGGCAACCGGACGGATCTGCAGAAACCCCGACCACACACTTTCTCCGCACTAGTTCACTGATGTCTATGCTCACCAAATCTCATGATCTTGCTCCACTTCTCATCTGGAATCTGGAAAGGGAGACCTACCGTAGACAGTAACTTGTCGCGGACCTCAGTCTCAACAACAAGATGCCCTGCACAATCATCCGCAACTCGACCCAAGCCGGCGGGTCCAGCACCGCCAAAGCAGCCAACACCTTCACGGGCGACGTCTACATGGACAAGATGGCCGGCACCGTCGACGGCATCATGTGCAACCACGTGACCTTCCTCCCCGGCGCGCGGACGTACTGGCACACGCACGAAAACGGCCAGATCCTCGAGGTCAAGGCCGGCAGCGGCTGGGTGTGCGACAAGGGCGGGGTGCCGCAGCGCTTGCGGGTGGGCGATATCGTGCAGTGCCCGGCGGGCACGACGCATTGGCATGGGGCGGATGATGGGAGCATGTTGATGCATTTGGCCATCAGCTTGGGGAAGACGTCGTGGTTGGAGGAGGTCACCGGGGAGGAGTATGGGAGGAAGTCTGGGTAGGTAGACGGGATCATCGGGAGTCCCGGACACTACCAGGTACTGGGTATCATCAAATACTGAAGCGGTACGACACAATTCGGTGACTCGATTCAGTCTCCAGCTGAAAACCTTCAAGGTGGAATCACATGCGTGCAAGTTGCAACAAGGCGACCAAGTCTGGGACATCAAGAATATGAGCCTGGGCAGGCGTCAGCTGACATGCAATTAGTACGTTCCAAGAAGGCTTGAAACGGGGCAGAGATTGTCTTGTTATATGCATTCAATATGTTAACTCATAAATCGTACTGGTACAGGTCTGCCTTGAGCTTTCCTCCTCATTCCAACAACACGATTACTTGAATCTAGGTGTAAGTTCATATACCCACAAGTCGGCCACCCCCCTAGTCGGCCACCCCTGAACAGCACACCGCCAATTCAACCACCTACCTTCAGAAGAGGACAATTCGCTTAGTTTTCATCCGTTAGACTTCTTATTTATAGTAGATCTTCTTTATATCCTAATAAAGCCTTATACCGAAGATAATATTATTGCGGCCCTTATAGCTATTCAAAATAGGATATCTATACACAGGGCCTCTAAAGAATAGGCTATTCTAAAGGCTATACTTTAAGATCGAATTACCGGAAGATAACTATAAAGAATCGCCTACTAATTAAGTTAAAAACTTTCTATCTATTAAAAAGACGAACTAGCTAGTTGGGCTATCTCTTAAGCTAATTTAGGCTTACTACTAACCTACAAAGAGTTAAGGACTTTTGCTAAAAGAGTTCTTTAGGCTAAAGGGGACTTAGTATACCTTAGAAAATACTAGATAACTGCTTTTCTTAAGAGAAATCCGAGGCTAAAGACTTAATACAGCTTCCGTATAGACTTAAAAAGGAATAATAGGGCTACGACGGAGGTAATTAAGTCTTAGTTCTAAAGTTTAGCCATTCTAGAGATTTAGTAGATTAAGCCGGCTAATCGTTAGAATATAGACGAAGTAGGTATAATTAAGGGCTAGGGAACTAATAGATTAGTCCTTAGAAAGGCTAAAACTATTTTAGTTTAAAGAAAAGACTCTGGTTCCTATATATAGACTTCTTTTATCGAGTATACCTCTACTAGCGGCGATTCTCTTCCTCTACTCGTTATCTTTAAAGGCAAATCGGTCTAATAGTAATAGTTTCCTCTAGAGATAGGCCTATATAAGGACTAGCTATTTATAGTAATAGAGAACGTATAGACTAGTAACTTAATAGTATTAGAATAGCTTCGGAAAGTCTTTATTCCGAGGACTTAATTAAGGGACTTAATAGAAAAGCGATTACTTATATTAGATAGCTACGGCAGTTATATAACTATTAACTTTATATAGGAATACTATTAGAGTAATATACTATTATTTTATTTGCCTCCTTATATATTATACGTTCTTTAACCTTTTAATTTAAGCGTCTTCTCTTCGCTAAAGCAGTCCTACCGGAAAAGACTTAGTTAACTATACTAATAGGCTAATTTAATAATTACTGAAAAGAGGGATTTCCTTAAGAACTATCGCCTTATAAGAATAAACGGCCTTTCTAGCTAGAATATTAAGTCTGGGTAGAAAGCTACCGGTCTTTAGCCTGTAGCAGCTAGTAAGCTATTATTAAGTCCCTTATTGCTTAAGAACTCTTAATAAAGGACTAAAGAAAAGACTTAAAAGACCCTAAGGGATATAAAAAGGCCGAATTTATACCCCTAAAGGCTTTTAGATATATAACTATCGATTTAGTCAACTTTATAGAAGTCTTAAGACCTAAGGGTTTAGTTTAATTAATTTAACTAGGCTATTTTAGCTAGTTAGACCTCTTATAGTCTATTTAGAAAGGTTATAAAAGGGTTTAATAAAAAGGATAGTTAACTAGTATAAGCCCTTAAGAGGATTAAAGGGCTAGAAGCTAGTATTACGGCTAGTTAGCTACGTAAAAGAAGGAAGGTTAAATTAAGCCCTAATTCGAAATTCGCTTTAATTAATAATATATACCGGGCCCAGCAGTAGGAAGTAGAAGTTATTAATAGCCTTGTTGAAGAGAGCGATACTGAAAGTATAGTTGCTAAAGGGGACTATATTATAGTAGCTTAATTGAATCAATTATATGCTGTTGAAAGAGTAGTGTTCAGAATAGAAGTTCGTTCCAGGGGTGGCCGACTAGGGGGGGTGGCCGACTTGTGGGTACATGAACTTACCTTGGTCGCTTTTTAAGGCTCACCTATCTCCCTTCTAGCCCGCGCATAGAGTTACCCTCTAAGGTCAAAGAAGGACAACTCCGGCTTTAAATCCTGCGCAGCCATATTAATAACCGTCTTTCCCGCGTAATAAGCCGTAATTGGATCCCTCGGAACCGGTCCCAATTGAGCGGGATCCAGGAGCCAAAAGGGGGGAGAATAGTACTAACGTCCTAGTGACGGCTTACAATTCCAAAGGCACCCTTGCCAACCAAACTCAGCGGTAGGAAGATTAGTCGTCTGGCGGGGGTATGCGTCCCCGTATTGCGCTCGGTCTAGGGACCGCTCTGGAAGCCTAGTCCACTCAAAAGGTCTTGAGCATTCGCCTCTCCTTGGTGGCATCGCTTCACATTGTTGGCGTATGCAGGTTTTATGCAGCTGCGGCATAGCAGATGGAGCGTCCTCCTACGATATGAGGTGCCTTTGAATGGAGAGGCGACCAACCGACATGAGTCCATCCGCCCCGCAGTGCTGTAATATATGTCCTCCAACGGCTGGCAGAGGAGTCTAGAATGGATTGTCCAATATGGATCATCGTAGATCGGTGGGGTGCGCGATGGATAGGCAGGTAACAAGTAATCTAGAATTCAACGCTGGCGTGGGGATCGGCCGGTCACCAAGGCCCGACGAGAAATAACAAGAGGCGCTTCATCAATCTCCACAACACCCATCTTTATACCCCAGTTACTTACGATGCTGCATTTCTTTTTCTGACACGATGAGTCTTGACCCAGAAGATATCGCTCTCCTTCACGAGGCTACCACCTACACCACCGTCCACTATGACTTCCGGGAGCTCCGTTCCATGCTGTGCGTTAGGTACGCCCTCGTCGCCCCCCTCTTGCCGCCCGTAAGGCCGCTGAAAACGCTGTCCTCGACGCCGTAGGGAGACTTCTCGCGGAGCCAGACCGTGCGCACAGTCCAGGCGTATGGCGAGTACGGGTCTGGTTCTGATAGCAGAAGATGTCAGCCGGGCCTACCTGGACATCCAACATCACACTTCGTCGCAACCGCGGGCTGGGCGGGCGTCAGTAGGTGTTACGTGTGCGCTGCCAAAGCCGAGGTTTTGGGCAGGATCATCCGCAATTTGCTGAGCTCCGTCACGAACATGCTCGTGAATCCACACTGGGCAGACACTTCACTGCAAAACATCTGGACGCGTTAGCCGATGATGCCAGCGCTGTCTGTCCAATATGCAAAGTTACCTTGACACATAAGAAACATCTTCACGGACACACGGAGGAGGCCAGAGAAGAGGAGGCCGGAGAAGAGGAGGCCGGGTTGAGTGTTGAATCAGAATGAGGCGCAGGTGAGGGTCGGCGAGGATTCGATTCTTCCCATACGCGTTCCTATAACCTGCCGCTAGATAGTATTTTTTTGGTACCTAGGTTACTAGGTATGTACCTAGGTATGTACATGGTCATTCTGTGGATTCTGGGGAAACAGGGATCTGCCCTAGTACCCCTGCATAGGTACCTAAGTACCCCTGCACAAGTACCCCTGCTGCCGTCTCCCGCGGCAGGGCGGGCCTCACAGAGCCGAGGCCGGGGAAGCGCCAACGTCAAAACTTAAGCCTGTCGACTATATCAAGTCCTACCCATGGAGCGACAAGAGACAGAACCCTCGAAGCCGTCCTCGCCACCTTCAATCCCCACGACACCTTCTCCTGCCTTGGCTGCTTCGTCCTTCTCGCAGTCAGTCACTCCAGCCTCGCTTTCGTCGAGTCCCAGAGCGAGGCCGAGGTCGACTAGCCCTTCTGCACCGACCGCACCGACCTCACCTGCCGTCGCCTACGCACTTGATTGCTTCCGGAAGCGGTATCTTGGTACACTTGGACAAACTGAGGGCCCGGCCGAAGAGAGCGACGAACAGTGGCTGGAGATCCAGCTCAACAACGACGAGTGGCTCTCCCTCCAAGCCCACATCGTTTCGTTGGATGACCTCGGACTGTGGGACTACATCGATAACCTCCGCTACGATTACTTTGCCGACTACGATCTCCTTGTACTACGTCTTCGTGGTGCCCGAACGCCCGGCCGCACACATGAGTTCTTCATACGCATGATCGACAAGCAGGTCGAGAAACAACTTGAGCAGCTCGGCCTTTCTCTTAGAGAGCACAACAGCGAAGCTGCTCGCTTTACGGACGATGTAAAGCCATGGGAATCCCTACGTATGCGATTTAGCCGCGCCGCTTCGAAATCACCGCTGGACGAGCCTCATGACGCGGAAGGCATCCAGAGTCAACACGAACCCGACTGCTCGTACAGCGCAACAAAGTACGACCCGGCCTACCCGAATCTATACCCAGCTGCTATCATCGAGGTTGTTACATCGAAAAAGAAGGGGCGTTTGGCGATGCTGGCGGACGATTATCTTTTGGGTACTGATATCGGGCCGGTAGTCCAAGTTATGCTTGCTGTGGATATTGACGTAGAGCGCCTCGAGGGATCCGGATTAAAACCTCGGGGTCTCGCCAAAGTCTTGGAATGCCGGCGGCACGAGGCGCCGCCTGCGGCAGGCGAGGTCGGGCCTGTCTTTACAGTGCAAGAGATGGAGCATGTAAGTCACTCTTGGAAGCAGAGACGTCGCCACTCGGATCATCTACTAATGCTTAATCACGACCAGATCTTCCGCAACCATAAGGGCGAACGCCTCCCTGGCGAAATACGACTTTCCCTCTCAGATTTTGCCCCGTTTGGAGACGACCCACGTCTTGGAGACCCACGGCTTGAAGCCGACCCAGACCAAAGCATTAGTCTGGAATTTGACTGGCTCAACGACATATTGAGTGAGGCGGAGCAACAGGCAGTCAAGGCCGCAGAAGCTCTCAAGGCTGCCAAGGCTGCCAAGGCCGGAACCAAACGCAAGGCCGATGAGGCTGACGATGAGGATGAAGGAGGCCCGCCACAAGCCAAGAGGCACGCATGGCCTGCACATGGGAAACGGCGCGGCCACCACTCAGCGCCGGGGGAGCGCCTTACTGCCGAAGACGAAGAACGTATGCGGAGGGCGGAGGACGACGCAGACCGAGGAGTCCAGCGCTACGATCGGTTAGGCGCAAGGGGCTATGCGTGCCGAACGCGGCCAAATTGTAGTGTAGACGCTGACGGCGACGTTGCAAGTGGCGATGGGGATGATGAGGGTGAGCCCAGCCGGAAGAAGGGGCCTAGGAGGAGTACGAGAGTGTCAGCTTCAGCAGGTAAAGCATGACAGGACTGCCTGATACGTGCACGGACAATAGTTGGTTTGGCATGCTGCATATGCTTCATCTTCTCTTCTGGATATGTCTAGCATATAATCTGTTATCATTAGCAAGGCTTTGCGCTGTCACCCGCTCATCACTTCTGTTTCATGACACGATATGCATCACCGCTTCCGTCGCCATCTCATTTCTGGCCGTGCAAGTAATTCCAGGTCTGATGGACCTACTCCAGCCAACACTTGCTTTGGAAATTGTCGTTGATAACGGAATTCTGATGATCTTGAAGTATAGCGCGTGATCAATAAGGCCTCCAAGGTTTCGGGAACAGACGAAGTGGTTTTTTTCTTCAGATTGTCGAGGTAAAGTGCTCGGACTGAAATACTTCAAATAAAAGAAACAAATAGAATGTGGTATAAGCAATGTGTTATTCGGACTCAGGCCAAGGAGCACGACGTGGATCCGCTGTTGGCTATTAATGGCCGCGCGCATATTGGCGTAAGCCTAGAGTTGGCCTCGCTGCCTCTGCAACGCCGACATGATGGCCCCAGGTAACATTTGCTAAGCCTTGACCCAGAAAAGGAACGAAGTAGGCCACTCTTTCCACAGTGTTGTTCAATTTTAGTCGACAAGTTCCACTTCCAACCTCACATGGCCGTGTTGGGCTGAGCTCAGCCTGCCCCAACAGTAGCCTTTCCACTCATGCCCGAAGTATGCGATACTGCAAGTTGTGCTTACATGATTTGGACTCCACCGAGGTGATGTATCATGTTCACCGTGATCCGACTGATCTGATTTGGTGCAAAGGATCAACACAGCAATAGTAGGTACTGGATACAACCGTCTACTGACCGCATATGACAAGTCCTCGCCTAATGGTCACGTAGATGAATGTCCTAATACAAAAAGCGTAGTCAACTGAACCCCTGAGCTAGCTTTGGCAGACAAGCGCGGAAAAATGCTCTATCTTCTAATTATGAAATCAGAACCAAATTGGAAGATGATACGGGCGTCGCCCATGGCCACGCGTGTTCCCTGATAGCGGAGAACTTGGAATCTTGGACTCTTCCCCGAAACCACTGGGCCTGTCATATCAAGTGATGGAGTTTGAGGCCCTCTGTAGAGGCCTTTGGTAGTAGTTACGATGATGATTGGCTCCATAGAAGAGCCTGGCTACTGATATAGGAGAAGGTTGTCCTTCAGTATGTGGAATATTTTTGAACCAACTCTTTAGTACCTACCTAGGTAGGCCAGCGGCATGGCCACTGACGGTCCCTAGTCAATACATCTTGTCAGTACACTTTTTCTGACTGGAAATGGGTCTGAGCCAAACACTCCGTGCCTACCTAGGGACCTAAGTACCTAGGTGGGTACAAAACGTATGGAAAGAGGGAGCGGTCGATGCTCTACAGCTTGCCCACCACCTGCAGGTAGCACCGGGCCCTATCCATCAACTTCCCAGCTAAAACACAAAACTTCGTCTACAAAGTAACTCGAACTGCGAACCTCTCTCAAGTGAAATTGGCTTGTTCCGGACTTATCGTGAAGCCTCCAAAATAGAAGATGACGGACAGAGGGAGATAGCCATCGAACTCTGTCTACCACCGACCAACTGAACACAAACAAACCATGGGTGTAGAAAGCGGTGGGCCGCTAGAATTGAGCTTGATATCACTTTGCGTACGGTACTCAAGATTCAAGATGGATCTCGGAGTCAAAAGACGGTCAAATTCAAAGATTATGCTCTATATAAACGGGTATCTTATCCAATGGTGTCAGCAATTTCCGCCGCAGTAAGGTACCTAGCGACCGCCTCCATATCCGCGATCGTGGCATTCCTCTGCTCCTCCGTGCCGTAATAGTTCGGCGTCGTAATGGCCCTCGACCCAGGCGACGCCGCGATGGTGATTGTCTCCTGGCGATAAGCCCTCCCCAGGCCACCGCCATCCAGCGTATCGAGGGCGGGGAAGTATGGCTCCTCGGCCGGCGTCCACTGGAACTGCATGCAGGTGGAGAACTGGACCTTCTCAAAGTCTTCGAAGAAGGTATCGTACGCCGGGCTCAGCGCATGCACCAGCGATACCAGCTTGGTGCTGTTATCCGGCACGAGCTGCGCCCACGGGTCACGGCAGCGGTCCTGCTCGCACGACTTGGTCACCATCAGCAGCGCGTTGAGCCGGTTGATGACGCGCTGGTGCGCCTCGCTGATGTCGTCGCTGCGCGCCAGGTTGGTGAGCTCGTACGGGTCCCCGGTGATGTTGTAGAGCTCCGTCTGCCCGTTGCACCACACCGCGTACGCCCAGTTCTGCTCGTCGCCCACCACGCGGATGGTCTTGTACGTGTTGTTGGTGTAGCTGCCGCCAAGCTCGGGGCCTGACGGCGCCTCGATCCCCACGAGGCCCCAGTACTCGATGTTCATGCTCTCGCGGGAGTTGCCCTGGCCGGCGCCCGTGGCGTTGTTGACGGTGGGGTTGTGCCACTGGGAGAGCAGACTCTGGCCATCGAAGAATACTGGGTAATCCGCCTCGGCAACGCCAGCGATCTCGAGGAAGGTGGGCGCGAGGTCGAGGTGGAGACTGGGAAGAGAGGATGACACGCCCGCTGGGACGTTGGGTCCTCGCACGACGAAGGGGATGTTGGTGTCCTCGTTGTAGAAGAGGGACTTTCCCCCGGGCACTCTATGCTGACCAAGGTGGTACCCGTTGTCTGAGGTGTAGATGATGTAGGTGTTGTCGATGATGCCCTTGTCTTCGAGCATGGCAACTACATCCTCGATGATCTCGTCGATGCCCTGCAAGGCTTGAATGCGCGACTGGTACACAAAATCCGCGAAGCCAATGGCTGACGAGTTCATGGCTTTCAAGTACTGTACCCACCCTGACTTGCCCTGCTGGTGCTCCTCAGAAGGGTTGAAATTGGGAGTCTGCGGTGCTGTTTCGTTCAGAAACTGGTTCATATGTCGCTTGAGCGGAATGGGTCTGCTCGACGGGTGGTTCTGCTCATAAGCGACGTGTGGCGTGAATGGTGTGATCATGAGAAAGAATGGATCGTCGTGACTGGTAACATTCTCCAGTCGCTCGAGCACCTTGAGCCGTGTGACATCGGTTTGATGCCAGCCTGGGTAGTAGACAGGCTTGTCGCCGTTCGCAGACCAGACGGGGACGTTGTAGTCGTCGATATAAGGCTCACAGAGGGCATCAACGTGGTCCCAACCTTTTGGTGTCACGTTGTAGTTTGAGACTCCGTACCCGTTCATGATCTTTCCGACGTCTGCCAGATATTAGTATGGATTTGGGCGAGGTTGTCGCTATTGAAGGTGGACTTGCACTCCGTCTTGTATCCGGCCGAGTTTAACCAGAACGGCAGGTAGTTCTGGTCCTGCTGTGAAAGGACCCATTTGTTGTACGAGCCTCCTGGCTTCACGACGTTTGTGATGTTTGTGTTGTGGATCTGTTGCCCTCGGAATAGAGATGACCTTGCCGGGCAGCACAAGGCTTGTGTGGTGTAGTGGTTGGTAAACTCGGTGCCCTTGTCGATGAGCTCCCGATGCAGGATAGTCTGGTAGTCGGTCGAGCCTAACCGTTTGTCCTGGTCGTCGGTCATAATGAAGACAATATTAGGTCTTGTGTCCGAGCCGTCGGAGGCACTGGCATGCCGGGTGAGCAGGCCGGCGAGCAGCCCGACGGCCAAGACGACAGCAGAAGAGAGCATCACGATTAGGGAGATGCGAATACACCTTTTTCTCGACGCGCTCGAAGGATCCGGTTGTGCAGTCTGCTCATCGGTGGAATCGTTCGCCTTGCTGCCACCCAAAAAGCGGGAGAAGGTGCCATATTTAAACATTTTGGCTGGCCATAATGGTTGCGCAGCCGCGTGGTCTTGGTCCATGTTCGGATCTCGTGAACAAGCTCTCCAAAATGAAGATTCGCAGCCGATGCGGTGGTGGTGTCGTCTGTGCCCCGGTATTCACAGCACGCAATCCTGCAAAATCATGACGATGCAGGTATAAAGTGCCGACCGCTATCACGGCCAGAAGGCAAGTCGCATGCTAGGACAAAAAATATATATTGACGTCGCTCTGCCCCACGTTCGATAGTCTCCTCCATGGATGCATCGTTCAGGAGATGTGGGTGGTTTTATGGAGAAACAATCGTCACCTTCAAGGTTCAACCATCTATCAGAATGTTCGTTGATGAAGCTCACTCAGCCTCAGGCGCACCCAGTCCCAAAGTTGCAGGGAGCCTTCGCAGGCAAGCAGGAAAACATTCGCCAAGTCAAGGCCACCGCAACTGCGATGCCAACCAGTACGCGTTCATTCGGACCTCCAGCTCGTCCAAGACTCGTCCTCTCGCAGTTACATCGGTCCGGTAGGCTTTGACGGATATCGGCCAGCCATCAGCTTTAGGCGCTCCTCAACGAAACGAGGGGAAAAGACAGCGCTCATGCATGCAATATGCTGCCACAGACAGACAGACAGACAGACAGACAGGAGGGAGAGTCGGTCAAGTCTATCGTTGGGATAGCCGGGAGATTTGTTGATCATAATGTCCTGGCCGTCGTTGCCATGCCAAGCATGAAGCACGCAAGCTCCCTGTGGGATCGAGTCGAACAGGACGCCCCGGGGCTACAGCGCGGAATTGTTAATGGGTGGATCTCACGAACCCCTCGAACGACTGCGTACGTCATTCCGAGTGCGACCTTTTTGTCCTCTTCATGGTGCTACTCCATGATGGTGAGAGCCGGGGCATCCACATGAGTATTCCGATGATCTTCGTCAGACGTTGGATATCGGCAGAGTCATCGATCGCTTTTCTCAAGGCTTCCTTCCGGGCAACTTAGGTAACTTACAGGCCCAACGTGGCCCAACCTTGCACGGCGTCACGGCATCTCGTGCGACGATGGCTCACGCCTCGAGGCCGGGTGTCGGTCCTTCTAGCAAAGGGACATCAAGCTACGATCAACTGGGCATGGTCTGATGGTATGGGATTACTTCGAGTCGCCGTTCGCTGGGCAGTTGATTTGGGAAAGGGAGAAGGGAAAGACAAATAGCGCCCGGGTGAGTCCTCTCTGGAGGGGAGCCGGG
>MUZJ01014121.1:0-22301 GCA_003012975.1 Juglanconis juglandina | reverse complement strand
ACCTAAGACTTATACGAAGATTCAGTTATAAGGAGAAGACGTCGTTATTATTGTTCAAGCACCGTACCTCGTTAACCGTGTTCTGTTAACATAAAACCCTCTGACGCATCAAGCCCTCACAGGTACTTAGTGTGATCATTACAATATACTGTGGCAAAGTCTTAAACACTTACTATTACTATATCCAGATAATAAAGGATCGCGAATATCTGGATATAGAGTCCAGGATTCTGTTACGTCATTCAAATAGAGTGTAGAGTTAGCAAGGTTAGTCTGCTTAAGACTAAGGCTATAGGCATTAGAGTAGACACTATTAGTGCATAAGGTTGCATCGAGTATAGGACTAAAACTGAAATAAGCTATATCCTGAAGTTATGTCCCTGCGAGTGTTTAGTTTAATTATTTTTATTAGTGAATATTTTAAAGATCTGCTCGAATAGGCTGATATAGCAGTCCTCGTGGCTAAGGGCAACGTATATAGGACATTACCCTCATCTGTGTCTGTTAGGCCAGCATTTTAAAAGGTAATGAGGTACTAAGCTGATTCTGACCTAGCGCCCTAGTACAAAGATTTAATATAGATATTGACCTATAATCAGTATCAGTAACCACTACCAAAGCTTCGGGGCTGGAAGTTGTCTGATATTTGTATACCGAAGACTTCAAGCTGTCGAAGACTGTAAAGAAAGTCAAATCATTAGGCATATAATTATCAAAAACCTTCAACACATCCTAAACCGACTCATTCGAAGTACCTGCATAGAGGAAGTCGGTGCTAGTCATATTGCCACTATTAGGGGCGTCGTACACTTATAAGGTAGCCGGTATCACGATCCCAAAGTGATAGCCCGCCCCACGCAAGCTCCAAAACAGTTCAGAGTGCTCCGTCTCCGAAGAGGTCACTATATTCCCAGAAGCTGTAATAAGTGTGACGGAGAGAAGGGTGTCAATACCCAGGCCGAGGTTTCCCTGCCACGGCCCAAATGTCCAACCAAGGGTGCCACTAAGGGTGGGCCCCATCGTGCCAACACAATCAGCATTTCCCATGCGAAAACTTGGCGTTTTTAAACGTGACCAGTAGTACTATACATACCTAATTACCTAAAGTGGAAGTTGGAGAAAGACCTCTGGACTCATGACTACAACGCGGGATAAGCCTGTGTGCTACTCGATATCCAAGGGCGCAGGTGGCTACTTCCACCAACGTCGCCAAGTCATAAAGGGAGCTTGGTTGTTACAACTACAGCCAAAGAATTAAGGTTATCAAAGATGGAGGAATATATGATAATCTCAAATTCCGCAATCTAAAATCCAACCAGTTGCTCGAATGTATTGTCAAGCCCCTGAAACTGAGTCCGGAAACCCCTAAGTATCCTCAAGTACCTCGCACCGTAATGAAGCCCTTACTGCCCAAAGGGAGACAGTGAGGGTTCGGGAGCGTCATTACTCGGAATACAAAGAGCTCATGAAGGATGCCGTGTATTCGAAAGTTCATCTGTGTTCAACAATTCTTTCAACAACAGCATATATGGCTACTCGAATTGAGTGTTCGAGCTGATATGTGCGGCATACACAGTAACGGAAAGTCCATTTCGCCATTGCTTCCCTACCGTCTAGCCGCTGACTAGCTGTTCCCCCAAGCTAGATCCAGCCACTCCATCTGACATATCAAGGCAGGCAATTCTTCCCACAAGAACCGCAGTTCGGAACAGAGACGGATGAGTCGCACTTGAAACCAGCAAGCGCAGACTGGGACGTTGAGATAGCAACCCAACCGGTCCAAGTACCCCCGTGACTCAGCTTTACACACTGCGAACCACAAAGCTCTCCATGCTGGAACTCGGTTTGAATCCAGTTGTATAGAGCGCCCTGAATTGTTCCAATCTCGGCGGTGGATCGGCAGTCACCCCCGCTAGTCGTGGCGTACACTCTGTAATAGTAGTCGTCGATGGAGCCGGTGTGGACAGTGCAGTCGTTATTGCTGGCGTCAGTGTAGAGCTGAGCTCCAATTTGCCTGGCGATGTTTTCGTCATCGAGGTAGATGTTCTTGCATGCGCCTCCCGTTGGAGCACTTGAGGCACACCAGTCAACGTTTCGTCCCCAGACAGATGGCCACAGGGAGCTGGCAGAAAGCAGGAGGATACGGCGCGTAAAACGCATGATAGTAGGGGATTGGCGTATCAGAGATTTATATGTGATGAGTATATTATGGATCAGGGTCTAATATGCATGTGAAAGCTATTATCCTGAGACGGGAAGGAATATATAACTTCAATTTAGGAACGGTGGTAGAGAACAATCAGAGCCTGGAAAAAGGCCAAGCCCAGCTTCTTATACACATACGGACATCAGGATGGGCGTATGAGATGAAACGCAATAATGTGAGTCGTTCTAGTAGAGGAGCTCAATTCGGCACGGAAATCTTTTCTGCTTCAGCAGTGTGGCTTCCAACTGGACCTACGTTGGCACCCAGCCCGAGACCAAGGCAAGCTAAACATCGAAGACCTGGAGCCTTCAAGGGGTTCACTTTAGACGTCATCTGATCTCTGCCAAAGACTCGTAAGCTAAGACACAGCCCTTAGTCTCATGCCTAGACAGAGTGAGCCCGTTTCAACAACATAATGAGCAATGCCCGGTGAATACCAGCTGAGAAGCTTAAAAAACTCAGATCTTACTTGGGATCAAAGTTGTTAGTGACATGTAAGCTTCCTGTTAGGTTGAATCGTATGAGACTGGGTCCTATTTTGAAGGGTAAAGGTGCTCTGTGAAGGTAGACTGTCAGATTCTATTTAAATCGTGCCTTCTCACCTGCAAGCCTCAAGTGCAGGAGCTATAGATAGGATTAGGATCGACTTAGTACTTGGATCCTAGAGATCTTTCCTGCTCTGAAGGTAGTCTATTCTGGCTGCGCATAGGCATGATTCGCTTTCCATGAGGTTGATGAGCTCTCTCTAACTCCCATGTTACTGAGTTCTTTGCAAAGTGTTTGTCTTAGAATTGACAGATTCGTCATCTTCAATCGGTCCTATGTCGATCGCCTCTAGTGGCAGGCGAGATCTCTGGTCGGTGGCTTGATTCTCAATATTCAAACCCCTCACTTGCTCGTGTAAGTGGCTGATCAAGCTGACACTTCGTCCGTGGCTACTGCTCACGAATGAAACATGGTTCATTCCGTCGCAAAAGCATCCACCTCGTGTGGGTTTTGCAGTGCCTGTCCATGTACTGAACGAAGTTAATAATAGTAGGGGTCGGAGTACAACAGTGTAACTGCATTAATCAAAATATGGAGCAAAACCTCGCCTAAGCGAGCCAAGCCCTATTCAAGCTCCAGTGACCGATCTGGGCCGGAGCAGGCAGGTATGGCTGCCGAAGCATCTTCTGTGCATTTTGAATATAATATGGATCGTTACCGTTCCTTGGGCTGTTGCCGAACCTCATAAAGTTCCCAGCGAGAGTCCCATTGTGGCCACGCGAGTGTTGCCGATGACTGGTTAATATTAGCATCTAACTGAAGAGCTCATCCAGCATTGCGACGTATGCATACTGAAATCGCCGTACAACCTGAAATATGTATAGATCTATAATTACGTATTAATAACGCGGAAATAATAAGAAATACTTCCTAATATCTCCTAGCATAGGATATTATAGAATATATATATAGAAAGAATATATAGCTAGCTTCTTTCTCTTTCTATAAAGGGAAAAATAAAAACATTATATTAATAATTAACTAACTATATAGAGTCGCAAATAATCTTAATAATTCGATCTAATAGAAATAAATCGGTATATATAGTCCATATAAACCTACCGACTCTAGTTTCACTATAACTTTACAGTCTCAATTAAATATAATCTTAATTTTATCTGAAAGTTAATTAGAATAAGTTTTATGGACTTAAAGGTTACTAGACGAAATGTAGGAAATATACTGAAATATATAATTATTTATTTAGAAACATTTTAAGTCTTATTAGTCTAGTATTTTATAGCTATATTAACAGCTTAAAAGACATTAAGTACTTATCTGTCCAGTATAGAGATTTTTTAAAGCATAGAATCCCGCCGGGTGTATAGGGATGTAAAGACTACCTGATAAGGGCTGGTTTGTTTATCTATTATACTATAGTAGAGAAAACATCTTATGGTGGTTCTTTATATACCAGGGGGTATTCTCTCCGTAGGCGACCGTACATAATATGTGGAGACGGCCGTCGATTATGAGGACTGGCCATGACTCGATTCGCTCGCTCTGTTCATATTCAGGACCCAGCCACTCACTACTGGCTTTTCACGTGAGTGTTTTTCCAATTTTGTAAAGACTGATAAGTTCAGAGCATATCAGTCATATCAGTAAGCGAGAGCAGTTGATTCAGTTGATTCTTCGAAGACTCCAGGTATGTGCAGATTACCGTCAATGACCCGTCGCATACCACAGTACAGAACTCTCACTTAGGTCCGACACCCTCCCTTATGCAGTTGTCGTGTCATGCTCAGGAGTCAAATCTAGGGGTGGACTTGGGATGCTTGCTGAGCTTTGCAAAATTTGATTACATAGTGGATTTTTCAATAACTCAACAAACCAGGACCACAGGAGAGCTGTTCTACGAGTCTTTTCTTCCAGCTTCTTCCCTGGAAAAAGCCCCGGACAATCAGTGAATGCGAAGCAACGGAGTTGTCCCCGGTCTCGAATGTCGATGGAAATCTACAGCCCAGGGCATCACAGACCAGCATCGTATTTGCAGGGCAAGCATGGCAGTGGGTATACGCCATACATCATAGTGCCTGCCCGGTTCTTGAAAGCTGTACGAGATGCTACTGTGTATGAAGAGCTTCCAGCATTTGCTTTTTACGTTAAGTATGGGGGAAACGGACCGGGGTTGTTAGTCCAGGGGTGAGCTTTCATAGATCCACGCACTTGAAGAAGTAAGTTTCGCGGAATATGGTGCCGGATCATTTGTAGATTGGCGAAACCCGAAAAACGAGATCGTCCCCATTTGCAGGTTCCATGAATGTATGCTTCTTTCCACAAGGCGACCTCTCTGCATCTCATTTTCTGTGAATAGTTGAAGACCTTCTACCTCTCTACCTCTGCGTGGTCGACTAGGTGCAACAGGCCGATCGATACGACTGGAACAGTTGATGAACTGATTTCAGTCTTCGAAGCTGTCGATATCTGCCTCGGTCATGTCTAGCAACACCACTTCCGCGTTTCTCGGTAATCCGCCCAACACTCAACGAGACTACTACATTGCTCGAGGCTTGTACCGAGTGTTCGGGGTCGACAATGTCGATCCCAGTGTCGGATTTACACTGTTCGCTACAGAGCCTTCCAATTATATCCACGAATCAAAGTCGACACAGATCATTGTCGGTTTGGTAATCGTGATGCTGACCATCTTGATCCCAACCGTCACCAGGTTGATCTTGAGGGCCTCGGTTCTGGAAATGGAATTTGGATCTGATGATTGGGCTATTCTCGTCGCTGCGGTAAGCTTTCAGGTCTTGGCCTTAATCGCTTTCCCCACGGAAACCTCAAGACAGTATGCTAAGCTTACGTTTCCCAGTGTGTCTCAATACTCTATCCGATCGCCCATATCTTGGTCATCGTCCGAGGTGGCGGCGGCAAGCACACGTGGGAAGTCACATACGAACAATATAACTCGTTTGCGTACTGGGCCGGCGCCGCTTTGATGCTGTACTATGTCACCGTCGGTCTCATCAAAGTATCCATTACCCTGTTCCTGCGGCGCATTGTCTACCAGGCTTCCTTGCCCTGGAGGATCTTCTGCGACGTCTTCCTCGTCACGCTCGTCGTTTACGTCCTCTACGCCCTCTTCTCCACAAGTCTTTACTGCAAACCGGTGAACGCGGCTTGGGATACAGAAATTCTCGGGCGGCTGGAGGAAGTTCCCAGGTGTTTTCACTCGTTCACGAACCTGGAAGCGCTCAGTATTATTCACGTCATCCAGGGCATGGCTCTGCTGCTTTCCCCCATCATCATGCTTTGGAAGGTCCGCATGGGCCTAGCCAAGAAGGTTAGGCTCTTCGCCATCTGGGCCTTCGGCGGTATCACTGTCCTGGGTGGGTTGCTGGACATGCTGCTTGCAAATGCGTCGACAGACTACACGTGGAGCTATACGTCTATCCTCCTATGGGCCTCGA
This sequence comes from Juglanconis juglandina, assembly GCA_003012975.1. NCBI lineage: Eukaryota > Fungi > Ascomycota > Sordariomycetes > Diaporthales > Juglanconidaceae > Juglanconis > Juglanconis juglandina. The sequence goes on along the minus strand of MUZJ01014121.1, from coordinate 16,133 downwards.
TTGACATTTGCTTCGGTATACTCACAGCGTCTCTGCCGGTGTTGGACGCTTTTATTGTGGACGCTTGGAATAATACCAGATTGAAACTCTCCCGACATTCTGAAGCGGATCGTCGTCGACATAGTCACCCGAACGCCAGGTTATGGACTGACAAAAGCACGTCGGCAGGGGCTGTGGGTGCAGGTACATCCCGCACGCACTCAGAGTCACAGGAACATTTTGCACAGGAGGCCATAATGGAGATGGGCATCATGCGGACGCGAGACGTCGAGGTGCGCTACTCGACGGCGCAGACCGCTGACTCCAGTGGCGAGATGATCTATAGACAGGCCGATGGGTGATTTCAGAACGAGTTGGTAATAGATAAAGTTTCAAACACTCGCACTTCAGTATTCGTGAATTATTTGGTCTGATGCTTGAGTTAAACAAAACAAAACAAAACAAAACAAAACAAGCCGCCATATATTGGACTTGCGAACAGAAGCCCCTGCTCCCTCCCTGGGCACTGGATCTCAAGGTGTGAAGAGTAAGCAGTACCTATGGTACTTATTTACATGTAGTATTGTGACAGGATATAGGGATACAGCTTGTGCCACCGCACAAGCGTACGCTTTTGTGCGACAAGTATAGAACGTACTTCATTTTTTCTTTTTTCTGAATAGACTGTTGTTGGACAACTTGTCTACTTCTTCCTGGCCATGCTGGCTGGTCGCATCCAGGACCTCAGTATCCCCGGCGGTAAGCCCATCTCCCGCTCTGACAGGAGCCCTATTCAGCCGCTGTGACGTGCTCCGTAGGGCTGACTTTGCCGCCAGCAACAATGTGACCCAAGTTGGCTTTGCAGAACGGCCCCCCGGATACCAACCCATTGAGGTGGTGTGCCATTGCCCAATGGACGGCGATACCCCGGCATGGTTCGTCCTGACATTGCATTGCTGTCTACCAACACGGTAGCATCGCAGCAGACCACGGGATCACGAGAGAGCTGCGTGACAGCGACTTAACCCTTCAGCACAGATAGAGGTGACTCATTTAGGATCTATCCCCTAGCACGCCACACAACTGATAAGGCAGAAGAGAAATGGAGGAACTTGGCAACTCGATGATCCCTCTGACCATACCACACCCTACGTAACATCTCGGGGACTGCTGGTCTGGGTTTGACGACCTGACAAACAATTTCGGCATCCATATTATCTCTCCACCATCCCTGGAGACAGAAAGGATGCATCATCAGGCCATTTCAGCCCTGCTGGCCGGTCTAGCCAGGTGCCATATCTTGCTTGCCGTGCAGCATGCACAGAGAGAGAGAGAGAGAGAGAAGGGGGGGGGTAGCGTCGGGGGCGCACACAGTACGGCGGCACGGAGTACGTCGAGAACGAACTTCTGGGCTATTGCAACGTCGTCGTCGAGCAAAACCTGCATGTTCATCACAGCTGAAGCGGGACCGTTGCGTCCCGCGCAGGCCGTTGTGCTGGACACCACCATTCCGCGGGTGGTGAGCCGCCATCGAGATGCACTCTTATCACGCGTCGTCATGCGACTGGCTGGTGAGCCGCGGTCAGATGCCTCGGATAGCGTAGGGCAGACTGCTCGGCTGACAACGTCCTGCTGCTTGCCGTGAGAGCGCTTGATAGCCGAGGATCAACGTGCGGCCTGTAAGGGGAATGGATTGGGCTGGATCTAATTGCATCATCAGTCTGCAAGACCACGGAACCAACCACTCATGGCCTGCATTCGATCTCGGATCTGAAGCTGCTTCAGAAGTGCGAGGTTGCCTCTTTGGGAATGGCCTCAACGATGCTCTCGCATCTGCTTGGTAAATTCAGGACCTTGATGTAACACAAACAACGTCTTCCCTGCCGACCTGGGTTTGATCTTGAGTGGATGGACTGGACGCTGACCGCATATGCGTGTCCTGGCCAGACCGGTCAGGGGCCTGGGGATTAGATCCACCCTCTGCTGATATTCGTCACGTTTCGAGGGCTGGGTTACGCTTCTTAGTTCTGACTGCATGTTGCCGTACGAGGTGGCGAATGAAATGGGCCGGTGATATCCCCCGGGCGGGCTTTGGGTACGTGCTTGTCACTTTTCAACTGTCTAGCTACGTGTGTCTCAATCACGGATGTGGGATCGGATGTTGCTTGGGGACCTCAGGGCAGCGGCAGAATTCAGAGTGCTTATCACATGGATGAGCAGCAGGTAATAATGGTACACATATATACTCTGCTGATCTCATTGTCTTACATAGGACTATGTATATCCTCGGCTTCCTCGGACTGCTGGAGGGCTCCATAACCCCCCGGCTCTAATTCCACTGAAAGGCAACGAAGTTGTGGGATCAGACAGCCGGAAATTGACCCTGAAGTGAATACGGGCGGCTCCCGCTCGAAGCGTGGCCCTCGGCCATCCATGTCCCTCACAATAGCAGGACCGTGGGCAAGGAAACAAGCAAAAAAAAAAAAAAAAAAATCATCGGGCCATCCATGTCGTCCCCGCCCTGCTGCACCGGAGAAAGATAGACTACGCAGTAAAGCTTTACCACAGCACAAGATCCTCGATCCAGTGCCAGGACTTCAGTCGGCCCATCTGCCCACATACTATGGCAGTACGCAGTGACGGGACGCCACTTACCCAGCTGTTACAAAGTACCTACTTGGCAGTAAGTCTCTCAAGCATGTGTAGAAGGTGCAGGTGAATACTTAGACCTTGCACATGCATAGAAACCTGCATGGAAGGACTCGTGACTGACTGCCAAGTGGGTGGCTTCACAAAATCCTGCACCGTGAGACGGATCCATTCCCTCCATTCCCCGTCGTAGCGAGTGTCGCTCCCTTCGTCCCGCCTAACCCCCAGCTTCACATTCCAGGCAACAGAATAAAAACGGCTACCTGGGTCCGGTTTATAAGGTGGAGACGTTGGTGGATGTTCCGGAAGCAGGTATCGTGATCAACCCCATCTCAGCGACATTATAGATGCCGTAGACATGACGTTGTTTTGCGGGCGGTATGTCTTGGATCGCCCTAAGGGATAGAAACATACAGTCTAACACCCTCCAACGTATATCTCCGCCCAATTTTGGTACGAATTTGCTAGAAGAAAACGTCCGACTGTACCTTTCAACCGCCTATGCGTCCTCGTGAGTCTGGCGCTCACTCCATTACCGACCGGTAGGAACCTTTTTCCAGATGCCGGGCAGGGGACCTAGGCAGCAGAACAACGGACCAATGATGTGTTGAGCTTGTTCTCGTTTCTGATCCGACGCGGATTTCAGGGTCCACTGTGTGGAGAGATTGTTGCCAGCTGCTGCTTACGTCAAGTGTAGGAGATTGCTTTTCCTTGATGAGAGGATCCAACCCAGTCCGAGAAGCAGGAATGCGTGTAGGCTCCACGTTGGGTTGTCGAACATGAACGAGGAGGTATTCCGTGGAAGTGTCACCACCGGAGGAGGCGGGTGACGAAAGACAACAACAGAGTCTGGACAACGAGATGCTCGCGGACCAGCCACAGATCCGCCGCATTCAGGGCAAATACAGGTTCCGAAATTCCATCATTCTCCGTCCTGACCTTCATGACCGGGAGGGTGGACAATTCCGAGATGACATTTTGGTAGAGAAGCCATGACAGATGTCAGAAATCGCTGTACATCATAGCACCATCCCATCCACATGATGATTTGGACGCCTGAAAAGATGATACAATGCAGAAAAAAGTAAATTCATGACCGCGTAATATTGTAACACCGGCATATCCAGAATCAGTCGATCTCGTCCCACTCACCACTCCGCCAAATCCTTCAACCCCCTTGCCATCACCGCGCCAGCAAGACACTGGCCCCTCATCATCATGCGCCCCCGGAACCCTCCCAGCCACATCAACTCTAGCGTACCTTCGCCAGTCTGCGCAATAACGTTCAAGCCCCCGTACAGGTTCTCCACCACGTGCATCGGAAAAGCCAGCAAGTCAGGCTGGGTAGTCACTGCCAGCGCAGCGTCCAACCCCCTGCACACGTTCATAGCGATTTCCCGCGTCTTGTTCGGTCCATAGGACTCGGGATTGATATTCAGATGCGGTGGCAGCTCAGGGTAAACCTGAGCTTGGGAATAGGCGTCGACAACAGGGATGAATATCGTGTGGCTGAGCAGCTCGATGCAAGGGTAGAAAAGGACTTGCGCGGCCCAGTAGTAGAGGAATGTAATCGAGGTGAGCGGGTCCCGGAAAGACAGAGCGTTGGTAAAGGAATTATGAGAGTGTTGTTGGTTGGAGGACATCCAGTAGGGTAGCTGCGAGTGGTAGGTCGACTGGTGCAGTGTAGCGTGCCATTGCTCGAGTGCGCCTTGCATGCTGAGGCAGGCTTCGAGAAGATCTTGTGCCATCAGGCGGCGGTTTACAGTCGGCTCCAGACCGATGAGCTGGTCGAGGCGCTGAAGAAGCAAGGGGATCTGCGAGAGAATGTCGAGGAGGCGGTCGAAGGGCGCTTTTGGGTGGAATTCCCACGGGGTGGCGACCCATTCTGGGTCACCGCAGAATGTCGGCTTTCGGTTGAGAAGTGCTGTGACGATAGCAGCTGGTCGGTAAACTCTGACAAAAAAATGATGCGCTGGGAATGATGCGAAATGCTCTGGCCCAAGTTGTCTGATTCTGTTACCCTGTGCCACCGGATCTTTCCAAGACGCTAGCCCTGTATATGCGAGAGAGGCGTTGTGCTCATAGAGGTAGAGCAATATGCCCTCTTGACTCGACGAGACATGAGCCAGACATTGCGAGCTGAGCCAGAAGTCTTCATTTTCAAACCGAGGCTGAACTTCCACGGGCGTGTACGGCGGCAAAGAGATCTTGTTTTCTCGGCTTGATTCGCTGTAGCGCCGGATGGTGGCATCCAGGGGCGTGTGCAAAGCGACGATCCGGAGCTGCTGGTTCTTTCCGGACTTTGAGACACTAATCACATCGTCCCAAGCAGACCGGAGAGGTCGAGCTGGGCCGAGTTGTATCGTCGTTTCTTCGCTCGTCGTTCGTGGTGGTGAGGGAGTGTTCTTGGGGCTCTTGATATTTCTCGGAGGGTGAGAACTACATCTGCCCTTATCCTCGAGGGTGCCGACGATGAAGATCGTCTCTCGTTCTGGAGGTTGGAGAGTTAGCCATGTCCATTACATTAGTATGAACGTGCTAGGCAGCATCAATGTCTGTTGTCGTCACGGACGCGTCGCTTCGACATCCGAACTTGGAAGGGAAAGGCTAAGAAGGCGGCATAGAAGGTACCCACCATATCCTTGGCACTCTCTCCCAGAATCCAAACATTTCCGACACAACGGCCGCTCATTATCGCACTAGGTGGCATCGCCGTTAGTGGGCTCACAAGAGATTCAGGCAACCATGTCTGAATGCACCTTTACTCGCCTCGCTCTGCAGGTATTACACCCTTTGTACTTGCCGGGTACGCCCACCATGATGTAGAATCTGGGAGACGGAAGGGAAACGGCGGACGAAGCCGACGCTTTGGTGAAGATAAAAACGATGAGAGATGGTATTCACACGAGAGATTTGACCATGCCCGATCGATGACGATGATGAGAGAAGAGTCCAGGGCTAGATATATGAAAGTCTTGACACAGTGTGCTGTGGGGGCCAAGAAGAAGAATAGCACCCACCACATAACGCCTTAAGATGCGTCGATGCCTTCGCCAGGTACAAAGACAGACCACCCCTCCGGCATGCATGGTAAGTGACGTCTAGTCGATCCTCCCGGCAGACCCAGCCGTCAAGCCCACTTGGGCACGGGGGATTCGCCCGAGGGCCTGGTAGGAGTGCAACGAAGGAAATGGGAGATGAACGATGACACTCTCACGACCATCACTGGCAGCAAAATCATCGTAGCCAAATGAGCGAAACGATATGAAAACGGTATACTCGGGATGTTGTCGCGAAGAAAGCCTTATGAAGCTGTGTCTGAGCCACGAAGATACTGACGTACATGATAGCTCGCGCACACAGACACACAGACACTGCCCTACACACGTACTATATGGAATGGCATAGAGCCACTCAACACCAAATCTGGGCACCTGGGATGAATGTGCCCTGGTCGCGGGTAGAGGTGCCAGGGTACGTTTTCTCGCTGCCTATCGTTCCTGTGTGTACAGGGTGGGTGTTCGAGCGACAACCGAACGGCCTTGCTTTGTGGGCCGGGCGGTGCGCCTGCAGATGCAAATGTCGGTACCTAGTAGAATGTGTTAGCTCTTACACGAGTGTGGAGCTTCAATGGGCTTGGACACGCAGCACATGGACACCCGCAGCAGCGTATACGCATAGTAAGCCTACCTAATTGGAAGCTCAACCCCGGTCTTGTTCGGAGTCATCATCGCAAATGTACTCCGTGGGCTCTTCGCGGTCAGATGCACTGGGCCGCTCGTAGGGCTGCATGAGTGACGATGTACCTGTGGTATGGCATTCCGATTTGCTGGGTCGCCAGAGAAAAGAGGGTTGTACACAGTATTCCGCCTATCAATCCGGTGCTGTCGTATGAGTGAGACCGTGTCCTCGATTACTGTAGACGTCTGACGAGACTTGGCACGCGGGCTGTGTGTGTAGGCAAGACGCATCAATGGCATCTAGGGTGGGGTCTCAGGATGACCCAGCATCCAATATTTGGTGGGTTCACCAATCTCGTCCTTTGCCAGTGAGATTGGGTCTGCATCTGGGATCCGCTGGCATCACCAGAAGACGACGAATGAGCCCGACACGAAAACGAAGACGCCGTGTACCCCGCGTGCCAAAACTTACAACTTTCCGTTCGAAGTCAGCATCATTGGCTTCGGCGCCACCATTGGTCCATACGAGCATGTATAAACACTCATTTCAAGTTTGCTAAGCCACTGCCGGGCAGACTGCACCCGCCTATGTTCAATAGTTTTTGCGCGGCGTGTTATACCGCAGAAGCTGACCAGCCTCGACGAGATGCAGTTACGGGATGCAAGATTGTTTGGTTCTCGAACTGTTTTAGGTTGTAAGAAGCTCTTAATAGAGCATCATATATACTTGTACGGGTTCATAATGCCGTTCTGTTCGAACAATGGTCAGAAGAAAGCTCGGTCTTCCTCGGGGCTATGGTTAAAGGTATGAGCCAGAAAATAGTTGTACTCACTGGATCGTATAGGTTCTTGATCTGCTTCATCAGGCCAATCATGGTATCGCTGCGACTGTAACCGATGAACTTCTTCTTGGCCAAGCCGAGACCATGCTCAGCGCTGATGCTGCCCTCGTGGTTCTTGATCCATTCAAAGACGTAAGGCTCCAGAATCTTCTCGACCTGCTTGTCGTATCGTCGTACGCAGACATTGAGATGCAGGTTGGAGTCACCCATATGACCATAGCCCACAACATCGACGACAGGGTACTCATCCGTCTCGCCGATGAGTCCAGCAGCCTGGACCTTTGCCTTGACATCCTCGACCAGCCGGTAGAGTGAATTCAGGGGTATTGAGACGTCGTACTTGTACACGCCCCCAAATGCCCCGGAAGATTCAGAGATGCCTTCTCGCCATCCCCAGAGGGACTTTGTCTGTGTCTCGTCCTGCGCCACCACGCCATCTGCGACGATCTCCTTGTCCATGACGTCTTCCAGGAAAGCCTCAAGTTTTGCGCTGTCGTGTTCAGAATTTGATCCACTTGTCTCGATGAGACAGTAGAATGGGTACTGGTTTTCTAGCGGGAAGGTGTTCTTTGTGACCTTCTTGACAAGCACTTGACTTTCATTGTCCATGAGCTCAAATGCCGACAGGATCTCGGACAGCTGTCCCTTGGCCTCGCGGAAGGCCAGTTGGACTTTCTCGTAAGACTCCAGACCGAAGAAAGCGACGTTGACTGCCTTGGACCTTTGTGGGCAGTGTATCGAGATTCCAGTGAGGATTCCGATCGTACCCTCAGCGCCGATGAAAAGTTGCTTGATGTCGTATCCGGTGTTGTTCTTCCTCAATTTGAAAAGGTCGTCCACCACTGTGCCGTCAGGCAGCACAGCCTCAACACCCAGCACACTGCCATGCAAGCTTCCGTACCGAAGCAACCTCAAACCTCCAGCATTGGTCGCAACGTTGCCTCCGATATGACACGATCCTTTCGCAGCCAGGTCCAGGGGGAAGATGTAGCCCTTCTCCGCCAGGTAGTTATCGACAACTTCGAGAACAGCGCCCGCATCTGCCGTGAGGACGCCGCTGACCTCGTCGAAGGATCGGACCTGGTTCATCCGGCTCATGTTGATGACTATCTCGTCGAACACGGGAACTGATCCTCCGACTAGACCAGTGTTGCCACCCTGAGGAACGACTGCTAGCATGTTGTCGTTGCAGTATTTCAGCACCTTGCTGACTTCCTCGGTCGACCCTGGCTTCAGCACCAGTCTGCAGTGGCCCCTGTATTTCCTCATCCAGTCGCAGTTGAAAGGCTCCATGTCATCTGCTACTGCCTCATTTGTGACGGCGTCGAGTACAGCGGCGTCATTGCCCAGCAGCACCTTGAAGTGTTTGACATGGTCCTCCGTGACTTGGGCAAATCTCGAGTCCCTCTTGATCTCAGGGTATGAGTCTGTGGTGAACTTGGCATTACAGGCAGCTGAAGACCTGAACTGCCTCACCGTCGTCGTCGAGAGAGTTCGCGCAGCAAGGGAGAAGGACGATGGGACTGGCCGTGTGGTCAAGGCTGAGACGCCGACCCTCTCGGCCTTTGTCAAGGCGCGTGTGATCCGCGCTCGGGACATCATTCTGCTAGGAATCCCAGATGAAAATGACCTATACCGACCTGCGAACTCTCAACAAATCGGGCGAAAGACAATTGATGTAGAAACCCCGGGTGAGGGCTCCGGCCCGGTGATGAAAGAAATCCTCCGGATCGCGGAGGCGTCGGTGGCTCTTCCCTGCATCGTGCAAGTAACGAAAGAACGGCCGCTAATGCCCGTTAGCGCGTTCGAAGCGCCAAATTTGACAGGGGCAGCTAGGTAAGCTTCGTCGTCACAGCTGCAGCCTGCCTTTGGCTGAACGCGAAACAGCTCGCAACACCAACAACCTCCATCTTCACGACCTGACCAACTTGCCATTCTCCTCCTCCTCCTTCTTCATACCACACACAACGATTCGACTCGTGAAATAAATTTGAAAGCACAGTCAAGATGGCTTCTGGATATGACCGTGCTCTTTCAGGTAAGGACCCCGCCAGCTGCAGTGGCTTGTGATCCATCTGCTAACACGACCTCCCATCTTTAGTCTTCAGGTTCGCTCTCCACGCTCGAACACGGTGATTTTTCTTCTCGCATACTCACACATTGCAGTCCCGACGGACACGTCTTCCAGGTGGAATACGCCGGTGAAGCCGTCAAGAGAGGTGTGTCCTCCCGTCCGCCCGTGCTCAACATCGCGGCGAGGCTGACAATGCTTCAACAGGAACATGCGCCGTCGGGGTCAAGGGCAAGGACATCGTCGTCCTGGGATGTGAGAAGCGCTCGGCGATGAAGCTGCAGGACACCCGGATCACCCCCTCCAAGATCGGCCTCATCGACACCCACGTCTGCCTCGCCTTCGCCGGCCTGAATGCCGATGCCAGAATTCTCGTTGACAAGGCACGATTGGAGGCGCAGTCGCACCGTCTGAACCTGGAGGACCCTGTCACCATCGAGTACATCACGAAGCACGTGGCTGGGGTGCAGCAGCGGTATACGCAGCGGGGTGGTGTTCGGCCGTTCGGCATCAGCACTCTGATCGTTGGGTTCGACAAAGGCAGCCAGGTCCCGCGACTGTACCAGACTGAGCCATCTGGTATCTACTCGGCATGGTGCGTGGCATACAATGTGAGGGAGGGAGGGGGAGAATGGACCCCAGCTAACAACCTTTTAGGAAGGCGAACGCCATTGGACGATCGAGCAAGACGGTGCGCGAGTTCCTGGAGCGCAACTACAAGGAGGAGATGAACCGTGAGCAGACGATACGCCTGACCATCAAGTCGCTGCTGGAGGTGGTGCAGACGGGCGCCAAGAATATCGAAATCGCCATTATGGCACCCGGAAAGCTGATCGAGATGCTGCCTGTGGAGGACATCGAGAACTACGTCAAGAATATCGAGCAAGAGAAGCAAGAGGAGGCCGCGAAGAAGAAGGGTGGCCGTTCGACTGGTGCAGGAAGCTCTTCTATGCCAACCAGGACTACAGAGTCTGCTGGCGACCAGTAGAGCGGAGGGACGGGTGCTGCACGAGAAGGAGGTCGGCCCAGGCGTTTGCATGATAGACGGGGCAGTGTACAGTATGACTTCATGACCGGGCGCATCTGAGGCGCCTCGTAATGACATTTCCTTGACGCCAATGCTCGCAAAGTTCCTCTATGGTATCCGTGACTCGTAAAACCTCACTCTCTTCCCGAGAGTTCCCTCACTCAGCCCAGCTTGTCCGCGTCGTTATCCGGGTCGAATATGGTCTTGAACTCCTGTTGCTTGACCCGATCATCCCTCAGCATCCTAGCATCCTTTCTCGCGTCCTCGCCCTCGACCTTGAGCGTTGGTTTGGGCGTCAAGGCCTCGAGCACGAAGTGGTTGTCGCAGTGCGGGCAATACTCGTCGGCCTCCTCAAACTCCCGGGCGTCCTTGCGGAAGCACTTCTTGCACTTCTTGCAGGCGAAGATCATCTCGAACCGCTGCAGGAGAGGGTGGCTCTCTTGCTCTGCATGACACTCACTACAGTCGAACCATTTCTTGCCTGCGTACAGAGAGGTAAGTAAAGTCCAGAGGGGCAGACATGTGAGGAGTTGGGCAGTCAAGAGCGTACAGCATGGTGACCGGATTGAGACTTGAGCGTTAAGAATGTGTTTGCTGCGAGGTCTGTCAGTCACGCTCCTCGGTACTCTGACCCCAATCCCATTTTCAGTGCTTGAACACTCACCACATCTTTGCGAAGTGGCAGTCTTGACTCTCGTACGAACAGGCGGTATCGTATAACTCGTTTCTCGAAGTCACTCCTGACGTGATTTCCAAGGCTGCGCGTGGAACACGTCTACCTAGGTGAATTTAAGAGGTAGACCCACTTCTCTTTCTAGCGCCCCAAGGTGGCGGGACCTGGATCTTATCGATAACCTTAGCCGGCCGTAACCTAATTACGACCCGTCCGTCAACCCAACGTCAAGGACCCTTCCAACCTCTCTCTCCTCCCCACGTCGTCAAACAGCCTTTGGCGGCGTCATCTAACCAAAGCATTCGGTTTCCTTTGGTTCTTTCTCTTTTCGTTTGAAGTACGATTGCCTCGTCATCTCGTCAACCGTCAGCAGCCATGCCGCCGAAGCGCAAGGCGGACGCCGCCATCAAGGGCGCCACCAAGACTGGCAGAGTCTCGATGGGCTCGACCCCAGGCCCAGGAACCCCTCGAAGCATCAATGTCAGCGGCTCTAGTGACACCGATGACGACTCCGATGTGGACCCTTCGTTGCAGAAGAACCTGGTAAAGTTCAACACCGGCTCTGACCAGTACCAGTACAACATCAGACCCGCCGTTGCCGACATGGCCTCAAGGCACTTTAGCGCCGGCCGCGACTTCACGGGCCTCAAGCCCAAGCACGATCATCATAATCGACCGCTGTGGATCCAGGGCAACTTTGTCATCGTCCTCGAGAGCTACCACCCGCTCGCCCACCAGGCCCAAGACTTCCTCATCACCGTTGCCGAGCCGGTGTCGCGACCTCAGTTCCTCCACGAGTACAAGCTCACCACACACAGCTTGTACGCCGCTGTGTCTGTCGGTCTGAATCCAAAGGACATAATATCTACCCTCGAGCTCTTCTCGAAGACTCCTGTGCCGGCCAACGTCAAGGGCTTCATTTCCGCCTGTGGGAGGAGTTATGGAAAGGTCAAGCTAGTCCTGCGGAACAACAAATATTTGGTAGAGACTACGGATCCCGAAGTTCTCCAGATGCTGTTGAAGGATCCGGTCATTTCCGAGTGTCGAGTCCATGGAGCCGAACAGATCACCACGAGCGCCCCGAAGATGTCCGGGCTGGCGATTGCGGGATCGAAAGAGGCTGCTGGTGTCAGGGAGGCTGAGGGACTGAACCAGAGTGCGGAAAAGGCTCCAGCAAACCCAACGACGAAGGAGGTGTATGATGCGCTGAATGAGGACGATGATGAAGATGACCAAGACATCGTCCATGCATTTCAAATTCGAGACGATGCGGTCGAGAAGGTGACCAAGCGGTGCCTAGAACTTGAATACCCTGCGCTCGAGGAATATGATTTTCGGAATGACAATCTCAATGCCAACCTCGAGATCGATCTGCAGCCATCGACCCAGATCCGACCGTACCAGGAGAAAAGTCTCAGCAAGATGTTTGGCAACGGCCGCGCGAAGAGTGGTATTATCGTGTTGCCTTGCGGCGCAGGCAAGACTCTGGTAGGCATCACGGCTGCGTGCACGATTAAGAAGGGTGTCATCGTCCTGGCAACAAGCAATATGTCAGTCATCCAATGGAGGAACGAGTTTATCAAGTGGTCCAACATCAACCCAGACGATGTTGCCATTTTCTCGTCAGACCATAAGGAAACATTCAGTGGCAATACTGGGGTGATCGTTACGACCTATTCTATGGTGACAGCAACCCAAAAGCGATCGCACGAGTCGCAGAAGATGATGGACTTTCTCAGGAACCGCGAGTGGGGTCTCATGCTGCTGGATGAGGTGCATGTCGTCCCTGCGAACATGTTTCGTAAGGTCATCGGTGGCATCAAGGCACACTCCAAGCTGGGACTCACTGCTACGCTCCTCCGTGAGGACGACAAGATCGAGGATCTGAACTTCCTGATCGGGCCCAAGCTCTACGAGGCCAACTGGATGGAGCTCTCGCAACAGGGCCACATCGCAAGAGTCCAGTGCGCTGAAGTGTGGTGTCCCATGCCGACCGAGTTCTACGACGAGTACCTGAAGATGAAGGTCCGAGCGAAATCGCTGCTCTATGTCATGAACCCGCTCAAAATCCAGGCGTGTCAGTATCTTATTACCTACCACGAGAGCCGCGGCGATAAGATTATCGTCTTCTCAGACGATGTTTACGCCCTTGAGTTCTACGCCCGTAAGCTGATGAAGCCTTACCTCTACGGTGGCACCAGCAACGCCGAGCGGCAGGAGATTCTCCAGCGCTTCCGCGACTCCGGCGATTGTAACACCATCTTCCTCTCCAAGATCGGTGACACCTCTCTCGATCTTCCCGAAGCCACGTGCCTCATCCAAATCTCTGCGCAGTACGGTTCCCGTCGTCAAGAAGCCCAACGCCTTGGGCGCATCCTGCGGGCCAAGCGCCGAAATGATGAGGGCTTCAACGCCTTCTTCTACTCGCTCGTGTCCAAGGATACGCAGGAGATGCTTTTTTCATCCAAGCGCCAGGCGTTCCTAGTGGACCAGGGCTACGCCTTCAAGGTGATCACGACGCTGCACAACATCGAGAACACACCGAACCTGTGTTTTGCGACTGCGCAGGAACGTCGTGAGTTGCTGTTGGGTCTACTGGACGACATGGAGAAGAATAAGAGTGCGGCCGAGTACGAGCGCGAGAGCGCGGCGCTCTCGATGGATGGGAACCTGTTCAATGCGGCTCAGAAGAAGGCCAAGCCCAAGGCAAAGACTATGGTGCGTCGTGGTGCGCACCTACTGGCGGATTTGAGTGGTGGCCAGGACATGGCGTACGTCGAGATGAACAAGGCGGTGAGGGGCCAGAAGAAGAGGGCGCCGAACAACGATTTCTTCAAGAAGCTCGGGCGCGAGAAGGAGAGGAGGAAGAAGTTGGTCACTGAGGGCTAAAGCTCTTCAACATGGGTGTTTGGGGTCAGACGAGGGGGTATTTCAGTTCCCTATGCATGCATTGGCGTTCTAATATGGGGTTGGCAAAATTCTTTCGGGATCTAACCGGATTGTCTGGAGCAGAAGGCATACACGAGGTCCCCGAGACTACATCAGAGAGGGGTGAATGCGGGTTCCTGGGAGCACACAAGGTTTTTGCTTTACTGCGCGGCGTCAAGGAACAGGGAGATGGATGCGTGAGGTTAGACTGACCCACCGATGATGGGACTACACCGATGATGGGACTACGCCGGTAGATTGAACACTACGCAATATCCAGGATTAGAAGGACAACCTGCTGTGTGCCAGGCGTTGCTTTTCTACTTTCCTCCCGCGAGAAGTAATGGATGACTTCATGAGGCCCGGCCGCCTATGCAAACGCGCCGCAGTGCCCTTCCACATGAAAACCGGACTTATGAGGTAGGCACGGAGATGCGTCAACTGGGTCGTTTCCCTGCCAGTGGGATTTATCGCATCTGCAGGCCAAGAAGACGGTTCGCCTGTCAAGTATGGAGTACGCTGGTACTGTGGTAGTGGCTGCTCAACGAATGTAACCCGGGCATTTGACTCATGAGATCGCCGGGGAAGATCGTCTCGGAAGGCCGCAATTGCTTGTCTCTGCCAGCGTCGGCCAACCTCGTCCCGGCTTGGTGGTGGCACACCCGTCCCTCTACCAGCCTCCTGCTCGAAAGAGATTGCCTCCATCTAGCACGCTCTTCAACTCTTGCCAACTATAGGCTACGTTGAACGTTCACCGCCAGGGCGAACGGGACGTTATCTTGCTGTGTTCCTCCCGGGTAAGCGAGTGAGGTCTGGCAGCCTTTGTGACAGGTAGCATGCAGCGTGCCGTGAATGACTACCTACCTGTAGGTAGCCATGGTTCCGGAGGGAAGTCCAGATAGATTCTTCACATGCTATCCAGCACGGATGTTTGGCCATCTCTGCCCAGCGATGTCTTGCTGGGCCTGTAGCGGAACAGGCATTTGCAAGCAGACACAGAAATGCCGGGATGGCAGAAATTTGCTTGCATTGATGAAGTCATGCTTGGACCTGCACTAATAATCCGCGCTGGAGCCGGTTTGGGCCTGCTACCGCGGTGTCTACATAGTAACATGCGCCGGGGGCACTCAAGGACCAACAACTAAACGATATCTTTATTAGCCACGAGGAGTGGGAAGGATGCGGTGAGGGTTTCCCAGGTATACGTGGCTTTACCTAGATCTAGGCGAGCGGTGAATGGCAGTTGTTTCTGTCGCTGATTCAGAGCGACTCGGACATTTTTTTATTTCACACGGACCGGGCGTCTCGACGGAAAAAGGGGCCTCACTCAGTGGCGCTCGGGTCGTGCGTGCACTTTGGCGTGCCTAATGTGGCCGTGGCCGTCGATCTGCTATCCTATTTAGATGTGCTCGCAGGAAGAATGAAGTCTCTCAACAGACCAGCATAGGTAATTACCGGGGCCCGAAAGCCAATCCGGACATGACATGACATCTACTTGGGGTGTATTGTTGAGCTGTCACAAATGTCGTGATACGATCGCCAGAGTCTGGGCCAGTGTGGTTGATGAGGGTGGTTGATAAATGCGCGCAAATGACACGGGCCAAATCAATCGGACCATACTTTGACCAGCCAGAAGCAGACGGAGTTGTCAGATCACATACGATAAACGGCTGTCCATCTGCCTTGGGTCCCCCGTGGAACAGTCTTCCCAGGGATGACCTCAAGGCATAAGTCATCCCTTCCAGAGCATTGCTATGGTATCACTTGGCACAAATGAAACTACAGGTTCTGTGATGTATCTAGTGTACGTAGTTCCAAGCAAACAGCAGAGCCAATTTCGAGTTCTTTTATATATGTATGTATACTACATACTGGTTGAAACCCGGGCACTCGGGCACTTGGGCACTTTGGATTGAAAGGAAGAATACCACCTCTTTCCCAAGGGCACGTCTCAGATCACATCGAGATAGGTTACCCACCGTCATGCCATCAACAGCCATGCAGATTCCATTGGTCATACCAAGTCCATCGGTTGCCTAGCGTTCATCGTTCGTTCGGAGTTCATCGGCTTCATTGTCATTAATGATAGCGATAGCGCCCTCAGCCACCACCAACCCGACCGGGCAGGCTCGGCTGCACCTCAAGTCTTGGTCCCCCTCGGCATCACACAGGTTGTCTTCTCGTCCGAGGGCTTGTCGCTACAGGCGCTGGCTCTATTATATATCTGGGGTTCTTGTTGACCCTCAATATCACTGCATCCATCCACCCTCCACCCTCCACCCTC
>MUZJ01014120.1:0-22269 GCA_003012975.1 Juglanconis juglandina | reverse complement strand
AAAAAATGGTTGTGGATGGCAGGCGACGCGGCACTTGTCCAGTCCTTTGCAATCCACCTTCCAACTTCGTCTCACTCACTCCGACCACCGGCTGTGCACGGAATCAGCCTCATACGGCGTGCCCGACTTCACCTGCACCTTGCCCGCCGTGAACATGCGGATCTTCTTGCCGAAGAAGTACAGCACGGGCATGATCAGCAGCAGGACGATCATGGTCTCGGCGTAGATGACGAAGGTGGGCAGCAGGCCCTTCTCCTGGACCCAGGTGGTGGCCAGGCTGGCAAAGAAGAAGCCGATGATGATGCGCAGGCTCGAGACGTTGACGAGCACGGGACCCGCCCACTGCGGGTAGCTCTCGACGATGAACACGTTGACAGCGACCATGATGCACAGGAAGCTCATGAGGAGGAGGAACAGCCCGAGCAGCAGCACGGACCAGTGCACGCCCGACTGCCCCGAGTAGCCGAAGACGAAGCAGCCCGCGATGCCGGTCACGAAGGGGATCAGCATGTTGATCAGGCCGAACTCGGCCTCGCGCACGCCGTGGTGGCGCCTGACGACCAGGCCGGTGACCCGGTCGGCGAGGGGGCCCGAGATGAAGTAGGTCATGATGGTGGCGAGGACGAAGGGGACGACGGACAGGCCCGTCCACTGGAACTCCCAGCCCTGCGCGAGGAGGGCGAACGAGCTCAGCTGCTGGGATGCCTGCGTGGTGATGAGGAAGATGCTGTTGGCCAGAATCGACCAGACCACGGCCGGGAACAGGGTCGTCCGCAGGGTGTCCACCATGGACATGGCGGCGTTCTTCCACTCGAAGCCGAAGTGGAAGACGCCAATATTGGTCCACAGCGTCCGATCCCCGTACTTGGCGTGGTTGAGCTTGGGACGGTTCTCGCCCGGCGCCAGCTTCTCCTCAGATTTTCCGGCTGTAGGATGAAGTCTTGTCAGCGTGTGATCTCCTCGCACGGAAGAAGAGAGCGTGACGGTTGGCTTCAATCTTACCAAGCATTTCCTTGGACCTCGTCCACCGTGTCTCAGGGAGCAGAGCAATCAGCATGAGCCACGCCACGATGCCCATGCCCGAGGTGGCATAGTACAGGTATCGCCAGTCGTAGTTGGCCGATATATAAGGCGCAGCAATACCAAGACCGATGATAATGAAACCCTGAGATTCGTAAGCGAAAGACCCCAAGCACTACTAGAAGGAGGGAGGGGGGGGGGTGGGGACTCCAAGATTCCTCACCTGGCTAGCAACAATGGTAGACTGTGCTTGGGCTCTCTGATGGATGAACACCATATCCTGCACAATCAACGGAATCAAGGCCTCCACAGCGCCCGCACCCAGGCCCATGACCGCACGCGCAGCCAGATGGCTCGCGAGACTCGTCGACAGGCCGGCCCACAGACCACCGGCCCACGCGAGCACCGCGGTCGCCAGGAGCACGGGACGACGGCCGATGGCGATGGACAGCGGGACCAGGAAGTACGACGCGATGCCGTTGGTGATTAGCGGGATGGTGGCCAGCCTGGTCACCTCCTCGAGCGACGGCGCGACCACGCCGGGTGGGAGGACGGCCAGCGGGTTCAGGTCCGTGCCTTTGCCGCCCGACGCCGCCACGAAGTCGATGTCGCGGATCGTGTTTGGGTCGACGCCCGCGTACTCCAGCAGGAAGATGGGGATGAGGCCCCCGATGACGATCTCAGCGGAGAGAGCGAGGGAGCCGACTGTTTTGTTTTGCGTCCCATGGGAGGATCCAGGTCAGATGGTGTCTCCTCGTGAGTGGGGGTTGGGGTGTTGGTGACAGATCACATCACGGACTTGTTCCGGGCTAGGTTGGGTGAGAGGTGGTGCTTACAGAAACAGAGGACCCCGACGGCGGTCCACTTCCTCCAATTGGGCATGTTCAACGGATCTGTGGGTGGCAACTACATCAGTCTTCACTGCTCAGTTGAGGCCTGGCCCCTGGAGTTCATCCCAACCCACCCTTTGGATTAGAAGATGGCATCTGAGCACGATTGATGGTCAGTAAAAGCGCGCTGAGCTCATGGCAGTCCGATTCATGAAGCCACTTACCGGAATCAACCTGATGTTTCCATTCTCATCGTACATGTCCGAACTGCCGACAACCTGTGACGAGCTGCTGTTGCTGCTGACCGAGTTCACCTCGATGTCGCCCTCTTTTTTCTCATCGCGGTAGTACCTCGACTGTTCGTCCGCCTCCTCGGTATGGACCCTCATGAGGGGCGGGCTGATGTTGTATGGTCCCGCCATTGTCGCAGTCTAGTATATCGAAATGAGTGTTTTCGGAATAGGGCACCGGGCCGTGAGCGAGTGACAGAGAGATGTAAGAAAACGAGCTGCTTCGAACGGCGAAGTACCTCAGTGATCCAAACTGATCTACTATATCATCGTCGCTCCCATAGAGCAGCCCCACATCATTTGTGTCGTTTCGGGCAATATAGAACGAAGGATGTTTACTATAGGTGTTTCGAAGAGCTGAGGCTCATGGAAGGTTTGAGATCCGGATCACCAGGGACCCAAGAAATGTGAACAAGGTGTTGCTAGCTAGACAAGGTCCGATTCAAGTGTGTGTCCGAGTAATGCTTAGCCAGGGGTCTTCTTCGAGGTTCGTAGACAACAATCGAACTCAATGTGGAACTAATGAAACAAAGTTCACGGCTCTGTCCAGCCATCCATCGATGGAACAACACGGGGACAGGGCCACACACCACGAGAGAAGAAACATGGATTCATCTCATCCAATTGCCGTTTACACACTGTCCCCAGCACTCGGGCCCCTCTTGCTACTTGGTATAGTACCGGTCCGAAAGTGAACAGACATATGAGACGATTTGAGACGGGGTGATCGATGGTTGGCAGAAACGCGACACTGCCGTCTTCCGCATCTGCAAGACAACAGTTGATGCTACCATAGGATACACCATGTAGTGTAGATCGCCGGACCCTGCTGCTGTGCTGACATGGTAAGGTATGCTATTCGGCCTAATCTTGCGAGAATAATACAGTTTCACCAGCTCAGCATCGCCAACTGTGGTGGCAAAGCGATTGGCGTATGTGCCGTGGATCCGGAATTTCCATCTCTAGCCCATTGCGATATATGCAGAAAACAATAATGCCCCACTAGGTGTGATTGATACCCAGGGTCATAGTAGCATGGAAATGGACTGTGCCGACTACACGTGTACTATGGTACTAAAATAAAATCCTCATTAGACAAACTAGTCCTTACTACGTAAAGGACTGGGCGTGCGGGAAGTACCGCTCCTTGGGGCTGGGCTGGATCCACTACTCTGTATTAGCTGGCAGACAAACCTTCGGTACTCAAGCTACTGTACGAATGTACGAATGCTGTGAGCACTGACTGACGAAAAGGTGATTTGAGGTCAACAAGGTTAGAATTTCGGGTTTGCTTAGTGTGCATGAATGAACCTTGCTAGGTCGTTTGAGACTCGTGTGTGATGAACGCCAAGGGGGGGGGGGAGGGACTGGGGCCGCTGAAGGGAGCTCAGGGTCCTCCCCGACTGCCAAAGCGCGCGCGTTTTTCAAACAGCCGCTTAATAATCACCATGGGATTTGTATATCGCCTTCTTGTCCGGCGACATTCGCGGCTTGTCGAAACACGCATGCGGGCGGAAGATGACCCTCGACCAAAGATGACTTGTGGTTCAACACCGGAACCATCAACGTCCACACTTGGCCTATCGTCTCGAACTCTTGGGGAGCCCATACATCGGAGTCCTCAAATATCCAAGTCCTTGGTCTTCCCGCACGACGAGTGCGCTCCTGTTCATGGAATTCCTTCCCGGAACAGTAACTCTGTATCCAAGGCAAGCGAAGCCGGAAAACCCGCCTCCCTCAAGATGTCGCTGCGGATGGTGGGAGGAAGCCGATCTCTCTGCGTTCTGAGTGGTGTTCCCGGAAGAACTGCGATCTGACGACGATCACCGGCAACTCAGGACGGGACATCTTGGAAAATGTTCTGTGCCCACTGTACATACACCAGACATGATCTACCACGAGGCGCGCGGTACAAGTCCATCTGAGCAGGTCGGAAACCAGATATGGCATCGGATTGCCGAAAGAGCCCGTCCGTCACTGCAGATCATCGATCTTGCATGTCCGTTCCAAGACCTGACATTGTTGACATGCGCCCCTCAAGCCCAGCGCCGACCAGTTTCAGTCCGTTCTGCGCCGCAGGAATGTTCGAGAACGAGAGAGCGGACTGCACCCGGAAAGGCGGATCGGAACATCTCGTCAATACCACCGTCCGCGTCCGCGTCCGCGTCCGCGAGCCGCGCGGACACCGCTCGGTAAGAATACCTCAGTCATGTTCAAGACAATCCGACCATCAGTGCTCGCCTCCAATGACGTCCAGCCACATATCCTGCGACGTCAAACCCACCACGTATGCTTCGTAAGCGTACAAGGTTTTTCTTGTAGCATGCCGTACACCTGGATGCTGGATAATGCAGGTTGTAAGAGTTGGTTTGAATATTTCAGAAATGCCTGGATTGTCCATACTTGCCGACCACATCACATCACCCTAGAGACCGTGACTCGCACCTTGGACCGAGGGACCGCTGAAACAGACGCTGTATTGTCGTAGGAGTTGAGAAACCCCGACTGAGGTAGTCTAGCAATGTGATCATTATCCCTATTCCGTGTGCCCCTTCTTGTACACCGGCTCAGTTCGAGCAACACCCATGCAACCCGAACGCCAATGCTGGAAACCCCGAGGCCTGTACAACCAATCCTTCGTGGCGACGGTCGTGTGTTGAACGTAGCCTCGCTCGTCCAAAGACCTGACAGAGCCCATGGATCCTGTTCTGCAACCATATCATATGCCTTCGCCAAGTAGGCGGGCAATCAAGACATAGACGAAAATGACACCTCCAGCCACCAGCAGCTTGTTCCTCGACACCCAGCCCCTTCCGGCTTCCCTCTGTTGCACGACGGCATCGACGACCGCCTGTGCCTGGTTCCCGCTACCCCCTATGCCACCGACCAACTGAGGGCCACACGACGCATTTCCCTGCGGCCTGTTTCCAGTGGTGATGTCGATATTATTTTCACGGATCCACTTCCAATTTTCAGCGTCCTCCTCCGGAAACTCGGCGCGAAACTTCTTGCCACCATCGCCAGCCTTGATGTTGTTGCCCTTCTGCGCGATGCGCGAGCTGTCGTGGGACCCGCCACCGGTGGAGTTCCACCAGCGCGAGCGCCCCGAGAGCAGCTTGCGCTCTTCAGTGCTCGCCGATATGGAACCAGTGGTGATCTCATTGGAGGTCATGAAGGACAGCAGGCCGTTGAGGATGGTGGAGACGCTCCAGGCCGGGTTGAAGGAGCGCGGGTGAAAGTCTGAGATGGTCAGACACAGGCGCGTGGAGGGCTGGAAGCGGCCTGAGGGCGTGTGCATGCGGATTGCAGGCGGCTTGAATGGATAGTCGGGTGGGAACATCAGCGTGCCCCAGTATTGACCGTTGTGGTAAGGGGTATCGGGAGGACCGGTCAGGATGTAGTGCCATCTGTAGAGGGAAAGCTATCGTCAGCCACGGGCGACGTCATTCAAGAGGGTCAGAGGACATGGCAGAGGAGAATCACGAACTCGAGAATGTTAGATTCGCATGGGTGGGCAGAAATGTAAGGCGTTGGTTCTTTCTGAAGGGCCTGATATTCGCGGGTTAAGCGCTTATGCGCAGCCTTGGTGGCCATGGTTGTGGCTGAAGAGACGAAGGTGGATTGGTAGGAAACGGCGATGGTTTCAAGGTCGAGAATTGTAGGTTGAGAGAGCTGAATCGGCTGGACGAATGGGTTGGTTGGTTGGGTTGGTCTTTGGGCCGAGAGAGACAGAGTACGGTGTCAATGTGTTACGACAACGTTAGCGCAGCGGCCAAATCAAGGCGCCACGTGGACTAGAGAAAATGAATGTGACAACCAAGCACAGATGTTTATGGGAGAAAAAGATAAAACCCCTCGCAGAAATAAAAATAAAACCCCGATAGATGGAGAGTATAGGAGAAGCGTTCAGTCCACTCGAGAGGAAGGTGGAAGATAAAGTGGATAGGGACAGGACAGGCTGAAGTGACGGCGGTGACGGAATGAAGTTGATTGATTGCAGATTAGATTGCAGTCCCGGCTTGTGACCAGGGGGAGGGGGAAGTGGGCTGGTGGGCTGGTGGGGAGTACTCGCACGCACGCAAGCCACACCCGGCCTCACCAGCCACATCTCAAGCTTCCGTTGCTCTCCGATCGATTTTCCTCTCGCCCTTTGCCGAGTTTCTGAGCGTATACAACGACGACTCCGACTCCGACTCCGGATAGCAGCCCGACCACGTCCTCTGGAAACCGGCTATGGCTTCCAACCAGAGCTCCGATGGCTTGTCTGTGAGTTCTATCCTCTCACTATTCTATCCCGCTACTCCATGAGATCCAATGGCTAATCGCAACTGTGGTATCGCGTGCCCTAGCCCATCGACAGTCTCCGGAAACTCGAGACTGACGCTGAGGCTTTGCGCCGAGAAGCCCACAACATGGAGCAGGCTGACCTGCTACGGAACCAGCAGGCTTTGCAACGGAGGCTCGCACTGGTCAGCAAATTCTCCGAGCCACTGGCTTGCGCGCCCAAAAGGAAACACGCCTGACATGTGATGCTACAGTTGAGCGACCATCTCCAAAGACCTGCCACCATAAACTCGATAGAGGTCCACGGCGCAAAGAGCACCCGCAAAGGATTTCTGGACCCGCTGTTTGCACCTCTTGTCAACAATAAGCGCAATGCAGGGACCACACTGGGGGAGGTCCTGGCCGGAATACAAGAGGTGACGGACAAGCTGGAGCGATTTGGTACGCGCCCCACGGCACAGACTATATCATAGGAATCCAGCCATACTGTATGTGCTGACGACCTTTTCAAGAGATCTACCACCCTGAGCCGACAGTCTTCCTTTCCGACTCCCGACAGTCTAACCCCCAAGCCGCTGGTACCGATATCGATGTATCGATACGAGTTGCCGAGAGATCCCGCTTCCTCTTGAAGACCGGTACGGACCTGGGCAATGCCGAGGGCTCCGGATACATCAACCTGCTATGGAGGAACATGCTCGGAGGAGCCGAGCAGCTGTCCGTCAACGCCAGCGCCGGCACACGGACACGATCTGCCTACAGCGCCGCCTTCTCCACCCCAGTCGACAGCAACCCGGACTTCAGAGTGGCAGTGGAGGGCCTGTCGTCTGACACGCAGAAGTCATGGGCGAGCCACGAGGAGGTATCAAGGGGTGCCGTAGTACGAGGTCTGTGGCTCTCGCAGAGCCGAGACCTGCACAATCTCGCCTACTCCGGAACATGGCGGCAGATCACCGGCTTAAGCGCAGCCGCGTCGCCGACGGTACGAGCAGACGCCGGAGATAGCATGAAGAGCTCTGTCACCTACTCCTTCACCCGCGACCGCCGGGACAACCCCATGCTACCACAAAGCGGCTACTTGGTCAAGGCCATAACGGAGCTTGCAGGAGTGGGGCCGCTACGCGGAGATGTGGCTTTCTCAAAATCCGAATTCGAGGTCGCCGGTGCTCTACCAGTACCGCTGCCCGGAGTGAGCAGCAGCCAGACAGGGATCTCCCTCGGTGGTGGCTTTCGCTTCGGCGCCCTCTACCCACTGCCTCTCGGCTGGTCTCCTAAGAACGAGGTCATCCCCAGTCTGATCAACGACCGCTTCCAGCTCGGCGGCCCCACTGACGTGCGCGGCTTCAAGATTGGTGGTCTCGGCCCACGAGACGGCAGCGATTCGGTTGGTGGAGACGTCTTCGCAGCAGGCAGTGTCAACATGCTCCTCCCTCTCCCCCGGACCGGAGCCGATTCGCCACTACGACTGCAATTATTTGCGAACGGAGGCCGTCTTGTGGCTCTTGAGAGCAAGGCCAGGGCGAGAGAGACGGAGAGCAAGGGGCTGGCCATGAGCTCCGGCCAGGTCAGGAGCGGGATGGCGAGGGCGTTGGGTGAGTTGGCCAACGGCCTGCCGAGCTTGGCGGCTGGTTTTGGTTTGGTCTATGCGCACCCAGTCGCGAGGTTCGAGCTGAACTTTAGCCTGCCTCTAGTCCTTAGAAGGGGAGAGCAGGGCCGTAAGGGGTTGTCCGTTGGAGTTGGCATCAATTTCTTGTAGTTGGTGCCTCGCCGGCGAATCAGGCTGCAAGGCGAGACAAGATGACTCATGAGAGAAAACGTGCATTGTAAAATAGCAAGACAGCGTTGCGAAAATGTATAAAGAGGTCAAATCATATCTCATCAACCGTCGATAATCCGCCGTTGGTCATGGACAAAGAAACAAATCAACGCAGAAAACAAGGCCAACGGAGACGGTACCCAGTCCGACCAAAAGGACTTGAGCTCCCAACCCAACGAGCCGAACGGTAAACCAACAATGAGAAGAACATGAGCATCCATCCAACTCCCCCCCCCCCTCCACTATCATGGTCAATAGGCATCATACCTCCTGTTCACCGGCACCTGCTACTGATTCCGGGGGCCTACTCTCCACCGTCCAGTCGATATCAAGCAACCTCTCAAACTCAAGGAAATCTTCCGGAAAGCCGTGCAGCTCCGCCACCCCTTCGTCACATTGAAAAAAACCTGGGTCATCTCTCTGGTCACTCGACGTGGAAGTTCCGAAGGACTGCTGGCTGCCGTCGGTCTCGGTGGTGTGCGATTTGTTCTCAATTTGTCCCTCCGAGCCCTCGTAACCCGAGTCCCGAAAGTCTTTGGTTGTGTCCGCGCCGCTGGGAACGACGGGCTCGGAGTTGTCTGTGTTCTTGTCCCGACGTTCCCAGGAAAACTGGTGACGGGGAGGTGCCAGGGTGGGGTCGACGTCGGGACGCGTGAACCCATCGAGAAGGCTGCTGTTGGTGCCGGTGCGGATGGGCGGTCCGAACCCAAGAGGCTGTTCCTCGAGGGGCTCACGAAGTTCGAAAGGTCGGACGTCTGCTTGGGCTCCTCATTAGTCCTGGATCAGGGGATGGGCGTTCAGGAAGAATGCTCTACCCACGGTACGTAAGGGGGATACGCTTTCCGCACGCCTTGTACGTCTCCTCGAGCTTCTTCTTATTGTCCTTCCTGATGTTCTTCACCTTCCGGAAGCGTTTCTCTTGCTCCTCTGTCATGTTCTCGGCGTCGTTCGCACCCACCTGACGCTTCACACTCGCCCAGGCCTTTTCACACTTGCCCGGGCCTTTTCACACTTGCCCAAGTGCTCGGCACGGATCGATAGGTGACTTTTTTTGGACATCGAGGGCCAGCGGGTTTCGCAGTATTCGCAGCGCGACGAGGGCGCGTGGCACCTCCAGATGTGCTCGCTGTAGGCATCGCTGTCAGTCAGCCAGCCAGCCTGAACCTCAAGCTTGGTCCCCCCCCCCCCCAAAAAAAGTTGATCAATTTGATGTCTGGTCGGTGCTTACATGAGACGTCCCACGTTAATCCAACCTGTATCTGGGTGGCAGTGCTTGGAGTGCTTGTATTTCTCTGGATCCGACTTGCAAAAGGGACACGCCAGCCCATTGCCCGGGAGCACCTGCGGGTCAAACTTCCCAAACATGTTCATTGTGCTATTTTTTTGTTTCTTGTGGAAATATTGCCAGTCCTTGGTTCTCCATCCTCTTCGACTTTTATTGAGCGTGTGCGGTGCGGTGTGGTGCGGTGTGGTGGTAGGTGGGTGCCGGGGGGGAGGCACGTCGGGCAGTGGCCGGCTGATGGTGGACGCGCGAGCTTCAGGATCGTTTCGTGGCTATATCAGAAGACTCGTATACACTAACGAACTCCGAGATGTATCCTTTGATCCGCTTCGGGCGGTCCGTCTGTATACGGTGCCCCTCGAAGGTGAATGGGTCGCTCGAGGGTGAGGATTCTCGGAATTTCTTGATTTGGTAGGTCACGGTCTCGGGACGGCCGCGACTTGCGTCTAAGAGCTGGTAGGGCTATGGAGAGTCAGTCGATCTCACCAGGTTTTGACTTCCCGGCTCCCTGTGGGCTACCTTCAAGGGGATAGACCAAGGTATGTTGATGGAGATGGTTCATACCTTGGATGGTGACCTGGCTCCTGCGGCAGTCATGAAAGCGACCAGGGAGGCTCCGAGATTCAGAGCTGGGAAAGTCAACAATGGAAGCAAGAACCGAGAAATCTTTCAAGACTGCCGCGAGGAGTCTTCAATGGAATCTTGAGAATTGTATCCAACGGCCTTGGATGTGTTCAGGAGGGAGTACGTGTTAGGGAAGGCTCTCTTAACAGCGCTGGGCGGTTTCGATGCCCAAATCTGCCCAAATCGCAGTTGATCCTCGTCAGAATCGCAGACCAGGCCAGCAAAGCTACCTAGGCAGCTCAGAGCTTTCGTAAAAGGCCGAAATGCTTTTGACCAGTGTCGTCATCCGTGAGTGTGGCTTGGTCCTGCAGGTGGCCGCTGTGCCCGGAGCTCATGCCCCCGAGCATGGCGAGACAAGCTGAGGGACGCGGCGGTGGTCAGTCCTAGAGGCTGAGAAGAAGGCATGCTGTGTATTTCTTTTCGGAGCCAGAAGACAACTGCAAAGGCAACGAGTAGAGCAGTTGGATACTGAGATTGAAGGTGATTATTCCCACGCAGTTTCATGGCATGCCCGAGGGATGCCCCAGCGGCAAGGGCAGAAGGTGGGCTGGCTTGAGGGGAGGTGTGAGAAAATTGTCCGACAAAATGGGGCACAGCAGTAAATGGGAATGGTGTGCTATCGGTCACACGAAATTCCATTTCCGATCCATGCTTCGCCAGAGCACATTTTCTGGTCCAAACATCTGAAAAATGCCACCCAGAGACCAGGCCTTGCTCTGAATTGCAAGGCTAGAGAGAACCTTGAGTGACTACAGTACACGTCAAATGTGTTGGACTGGAATTATTGATCTTTCTCTATATCCTTTGGTCAAGTCCCCTCTCCAGCCTTTCAGTTCAAAGGCCGACTTATCTGCATTAGGCATCCGTAGTGTCTAGGTCCCCCATAGGGAACGTTTCTTAAGGGACATCCGAAAAGAAATTGAAGAAAAGAAAAGGAGGGGGGCGCCAGAGGTTGTCAAAACCAAATAGCCCAGGGTTCGATACCAACCCTCAGCAGTAGGTACTGGGGAACCATGTTATTCTAGGCGGGATTTTCAACAGGCAAGGGTAGGTTCCATGTGGGAGGCGCCATCGTTGCCCCATACGAAGTCATACTGCAAGAAATTATCATGGGTGATAAGTGGTTGTTGTTTTTCAAGCTGTTAATATAGCTATAAAAGCTGTAACAGTTTCCCTCATACAATGGAGAATGCTCGAAAGCCTAGCACCCGAGATCATACAGTGCCGTTAACAGTAAGAGAGCTTATCATGGGTGATAAATGTGCATTAGTCTTTCATTTTGCGCATCCCCCGCTGCACGATGAGCCAGCGGTGAGGACTACCACTACCAGCTTTCCTCACACTGGCCTGGGTAGTTTCGGATCCCGAGGTCACCGCAGCGGCTGAAATCCCTGCGGATAACTGTGTTTCTGGGCAATTCCTGAAAATGTATTGTGACTCTAAATCGGTGATATTGAAGCCGTACATGGACAGCTTCAAGATATTCCTTTACCCAGCCAGGGTGGCACACGGACGTTGTGGTAGGGTACGGGACTTCCGTTCAGAGTACTTAATCGCTCATACCCAACATGGTTTTAACAGGGAAAATGGGCAGCTTACTTTGTTTCTTGGTTGAATGCAGGTTATTCTTTCAAATTCAGGTGGACAATGTCGGTATAATTACTTGTTGGCGGTGCTGAAAGCTGCGAGGCTTTAAGATCTACCTATCTAGCGAGCAAGACGGCGGTGATTCTTAGACCACTAGACTGGAATATACGTGAAGTTTGTGCCCGTAACATTCCTGAATCTTTGTGGGCTGCCGTCATCCTTGTTGATATAATGAAATAAGCATCATCCTATTCACCAGGACGTGACCACATGCATTCCATGCTACTTACTGGTCGGCTGTACATGGACTCATCTAAGCTAAGCTTGATGAGTAGTAAAAACGGAACGACTACGCGATTGCGTAGACTACTGAACCGGGACCCTAAATACTTTTTACCAAAGTTTTTGTCGGACGCACTGAAAGTGAAAAAGCATTAATATATATTTATGTTTACCAAAAGATTGTGGCCGTAGGACTTCGAAGGCTTCGTACAGGATTAAGGAGAGACGGTGAAACCGAATGGCTAAGTTCTTTATTTGAGATGGTGTACGCTAGTGGCCTTTCAAGGCCCTATTATTATTAAGTTTTTCATTGTGAAAGATTCATATATGTTCAAATTGATTTTAGAAATATCTATAGCAAAGCAAAGCAAACCCTTTCTTTGCTGAAAGCCAGTTAATCTCCCCCCATCCTATTGGAGCCTCAACCTATGTAGCAGGTTATGCCAAGTAACAAGTCAACTTTATTTCTCAAAATGCATGTCGGAGCCTAGACCGCGGTGGAGCGTCCTGAGCGTCTACGTAGACTATGCAGTAGCTTTGGGTTCCCCGCATAGCAATGCTCGTGATGGCCCCACCGTTCTCCCCAGCTGCCGAGGGATTGCTTTTTATTCGCTTGGTGACGTCGAGCGTGTTTAGGATCCTGGTCCCCTCATCTAGCAGCTTACTTGTCTCCTTCGAACCGCGCCTCTATTCCTTGGTAGCGCTTAATCCCTTCTCATCATTCGGATATTCAAGTTGGACTATTTATCGGTTCACGTTGAATCGATTGCTTCTATCGCCTCAAAAAGCACTGACCGTGAAATGGCGACCGCCGCGTTGGTGGCCGGTCTAGCCGGTCTTGTGGCTTACATGTACGGACCGGCGACAAATGGCGTCCTCACCAAGTTCGGCGTGTTCAGGCAGCTAACCTCAACTCCCCTGGCCAATCCGGAGGATTTTGTCCAAATCCAAGACACGACTCACTGCGAAGACCTCCACTTTTACGCCCCTGCCAACACGATCTTTACTGCTTGCGAGGACGCGAGTGCCACACGCTTCGAGTGGTTCCCTCCTCTCGCTTTGTACGGCGATGTAAACCATGCGTGGAACGCAAAGGGATCGATACACACAATCGATCCGGAGGTAAGATTGCGTGAAATCACACGTGGAATTGAGATTGTGAGTGCTGACATGGTGGACACAATCAGAACAAAGAGTCAAAACGACTGGCATTTGAGAACTTCGACGGGCCATTTATCACACATGGCATCGACGTGATTCCTGATCCCGAAACCACCGAGAACGAGGCCGTATACATTTTGGCGATCAACCATGTCCCAAATGAAGCTGTCTTTCCTCGAGACGGGAGTAGCCCCGAGACAGACCCCGCCGGTACTCCAAAAGTGTCCTCCAGGATCGAAGTCTTCCACCATACTCTCGGCTCAGACACGGTCAAATATTTGCACACCATTGCGCATCCGTTGGTCAAGACGCCAAACGACGTCTATGCCGTCAGCCCCAGAGAAATTTATGTAACGAACGACCATCACTACTACGAAGGCTACATGCGAATGATAGAGGACCTGTGGCCTGGTGCGACTTGGTCGAACGTGATTCATGCCACCTTGACTGGAGATGGATCCGTTGAGGCCGAGGTGGTTTTGGACAATCTTCACAACCCGAATGGCTTCGGTCATGGTAGGAGCAAGGATGAAGTTATGATCGGAAGTGCCACGGGCGGGAATTTTTGGATTGCGAACCTGGAAGAGGGTTCGAAAGCCATCGTGCTGAAAGAAAATATTGATTTCGACTCGACCATCGACAATCCAACCTGGTTCTCAGATCCCTATGCCGATGACACCACAGGTGACGCGAGTGGCTTTGTACTTGCGGGCCTCTCGAAGGCTATCAACTTGCCCAAGACAGGCCAGGATCCACTGGGAAATGAGGGAGTCATGGTTTGGTATGTGCCAGCAATCAAGAACGAATCGGGCGAGTGGGAGAAGAAACTGTTGTGGCAAGACGACGGCAGCAAGATCAGGAATGCGGCAACGGCGGTCTTGGTCGGCATCGATCCGAAGAAGGAGGACGGGAAAAAGAAGGCGTGGTTGTTTGTGACTGGGTTCTCATCCGAGAATACAGTTGCTGTCAAGGTTGATCTGCCATGAGATACAGGACTGGAGGGTGCTCAGAAGGTCTCTTAAGTTCTGCTGGACAGTCTGCTCGGTCTTTTGGTCCCCGGGGCCGTCTGGAACATTTGCGATGCTGCATGGGTACAGCTGCACATTCGCCCAACGAACAATCAACTGGTGATAGGCGTCGAAGGTCTTTTTTCTTTCTCATTTGTCTTGTTCATGATGTCTTTCATTCTTTGGCTCGAAGCTAGTATACGTCTCATGACGTATAAGGTTAAACATTAAAATCCGAGTGTCATCAACATTTCAAGTTGGTCGAGAAATTGCGATGGTACATTGTTCAAAATTGGAAATGGATTACGATCGGTATTGGCCCTATCTTACTATTTGTGATGGGCATTGAACCATATTCGCGTGTTCCCTCACAAGTCGTTGTGGAAAGTAGGTGGCAGCTGCCAGCTGTTGGAACGAATCCTTTCTCCGTATAGCCTGAGTATGCCCATTGGCAGCATGAAGGCTATTGTTAAAAAGGCGAAGACCAGCCATGCATATTGGAACTGGATTTTCTCCCCCAATGGTACACTGGCACGTTCAACTTAGAATACTGGAATATCTAAAAGTTGCGATGCGAGGAGACTTACGCATAGAAAGAGATAAAGGCACTGAATATAGACCTAAACAGGTTGAGAAGACTGGATATCTCGGGACTTTGCGGTTTGTAGCACTATTTCTTGTCAGTGCCTATATCTGTGACGGGCGGTAAATGCTAGACTTACATCGGTCGTATATGCATACACCACGGTTGTTGCAACTTGCAATCCGAAATTTGCGATTCCCATACCAAATGCGTTGCCCACCCAACTTGTTGTGCCGGAATGAGTGATGCAGATACCTTGTATCAATGTCCCTAGAGGTAGCAGTAAGGCCAACCACAGGGCGTCAAGACGTGGTTCGGGGGGTCGTTGGCCGTCATGGCGCTGGGAATGTTTGAAGATGAGCCAGTCTACAAACCAGCCAGCATTTGCTTCGCCAATGAAGCTTCCAATGAGCAGTGGGAGGCTGAGCATCAGCCCCGTCTGGATGAGGTTGAAACTGTAGAACTCTCTGAACACGACCGAGCCCGTGCTCGCAAAGAGAACGCTTCCATAGCCAAATCCCACCATATAATATAATGCGGGAATGAGGACACAGACGTACTTGAGCATCACGAAGGGGCGCACAAAATCCTGCAGGTGGAGCTGACGGTCCGGTAAATGTTTCGATCGGAACATGATGAGGTCGAGGTAGGAGTTGGTCTGATATGTCGATGATGGCGTCTCCTCACGATGAGAATAAAGTGTTTCTGGAAGACCGAAGAGTGTGATGATAAACAGGGCGAATTGGACATAAGCCGGAATGCTGAAGCAATCCCTCCACCCTCGATTTTGGGCCGTGAAGCCACCAATAAGGGGCGCGAGATGCGGCCCATTAGTAAGAAAGAACGTGAAGATGCCCATATAGAAGCCTCTTTGGTGCAAAAAGTAAAGATCGCAAATTGTTGCAGCGCCGATGGCTACGACAGATCCGGCACCGATGCCTGAGAACGCACGAGTGATCCTGAGTTGTGTTAGAAGTCAGATCTGGGACCTCGAGTGAAATTCGTCGAGGAACATTTGAGCACCAAGGCGGAAGGAGGAGATAAAAGACACTTACATGATCCCATCCCATGTTGCGCAGTTAGCGGCCACGAGGTTGGAGATAGCGGAAAGAAGATTTCCGCATAGATAGATAGGTCTTCTTCCGTAGACATTGGAGAAGGGCACAATAAGAAGAGGTCCGAATCCAGCAAATATGATCTAGATTATGTGAGTGTTCGTCAAGTCTTGGGCGCCAGTCGCTGGCAATGCGGAATGCTCACGTATACGGCCAGCTCGTAGGACGCCTGGACTGGCGAGATGTTGAACGCGGCACCCAAAGGGACGAACGCGGGATTCACCACAGCTGATGACATTGGGCCAACGAGGGAAAGGAAGGCTATCTGCATTAGAACAGACATCTTCAGTGCCGGTGACCAGTTCTGAGATAACAGGCATTAACACTGAACTTGGAGGGTGATTGCTAGGGGCGTGAAAACTGACCAAGGGGTCGTCCTCATGATTTGACGGCTGAGGAACCAGCGGAAGACCGTGCTTGTCGAGCTTGACATCCGGTACTGACTCTTTGCCAGCTTCTCGTTGTCCCTTCCCAAGAGAAAACATCGGCAAGGCTCCAAACACTTTCTCTCTGGAATGAGACATGGCTGCTGCTAATGAGTGACCGCGTCGTAGCTTTGAGATGATGGTCGAAACGTGATCGCGGGAGCCTAGGACTGATTTATTCCCAGATAGAAGCCGCTATGAGTAGTCCCAGCTGGGCATCACAATCCCGAATTCCGGACTAGTTATCCATCCATGTTGCTGATCACACAGGTGGAATGCACCATGGCTTTCAGTCTAATCAGCCGGCACTGAAGAACGTAACGCTGTGCTTACATGACTCCACAACGAGCCAGACGACAGAATCATACTTCTTAGCGGAGCGAAAATGGTCTGCCAGATCCATAGCACCAACCGCTAGGGAGAGAGGACCGCTCCTTGCAAAGTTGCACGCAGCTTCTCGGATCTCCATGCCTGAATCAAGTCTCGGGTACCTGTCAGGCATTTTTCCAGCTTGTCTAAGGATGTCTTGCGACAAGGGCCATCAGTAAACAAGAGCCTGACAGCGACAACAGGCATAGTACTCCACAGGTCATCCAATAGTGAGGCATGGCGAGGAGGCAAAATCTCCAGCTCTTTGGAGCTATTGAAGCCAAGCTTCCTAGCAAACTGCGGGGAAATTCGCTTTATCCGGGACATTTACATGATAATTAGCTCGTACAGTAGTAGGGGAGCATTGCTTTATCTCTCAGGTCAGCAATGAGTCTCGGCTATCCCCCGTTCCTGCTCCAAGCGTGCGAATGGCGACAAGAAGATATGCTGTCGAGGACTCTCCGTGCTAGAACATTCGGTGTTGCTACTATGGGTAGGTAAGTCAGAAGGCCGCATGACCGGAGCGGGCATCAGACAATATCACTAAATGCGGAAAATAACCATGAGTAGTCTCCTGAAATAGCGTAGTCCTACTGCGAAAAAAGTCTCCGCAGGATATTTTTTGCTGACGAACAAGCAAGTCCCTCCTCTCATCTTAGGCCTGCCATTCGTCTGTTGACGTGACGAATATTTCGCCCAAATTCCCTCTTGAGCTCCTCTGTGACGCCACTCATATCACAAAGGTTTTTGTTCTGGGGAAGGTCCTTAGCCATGACCCAGCTACCGTGGATTCCACCACGTAGTCGAAATAGCAATTCGATGATGGCGATCGGGCCTTGGGGAATTTGCATAGGATCCAGAATGACAATTTCGGTGAGCAGTCTGTCCCTCCTGTTAGCGACCGAGGTCAAGTATCCATCAGCCGCATGGGCTAGTTCGACAAGAAGGAATCATGGTCAGCCAGTCTGAGGCCTGCACTTTAGTGTGGGTGTAACGCGAATTTCCGGGACAGGTTCACTACCGTCTGGAGACCGTGGAACGAAAGCAACCTTCTGAAGCGCGGCCGAGTTCCCGGCCGACCAATACTCATAACTACCGTCCTTGACCGAGCACTTGGCAATTGAGTTACAAGCATCCCCAATGGCAGGTTCGTGAGAGTTGGGGTCGTGCATGGCCAAGAAGATTTTCTTATATGGCTTGGTCTCGTGGCGAGTATTCACCTTCGGCATCTCCCCGTCGAGGCTCGCTAGCTCCTTAGGCTCGACGAAGGCGTTCGTTGCATTCGGATCGAACTTCCGCCTCACGTAATGACTGATAGGACCCTCTGTTGGAGGCTTCTCACTCGCAGCTGTGTGCAGATTCTGCCCAACAGGTGGGAAGAACCAGAACTGCAAGAGTTGTTGGTCAGAAGTTTGACTAGGAGTCATCGACGTACCTTGTTGTGGGAAGTCGGTGGTGCGTCAAGGTAGAAACATTCATCATCACAGTCGAAAGCGTTCACAGTATGCCCATAAAAGGCATCCTTATAATGAAACCATTTGATATCCTGCGGCTTGGAGTTCCGCCGCGGAAGGATGCCAATAGTCAAGGGTTTGTCCTCAGCCCAAGCAAAGTGCTTGTGGCCTTGCTGCAAGAGATCGAGAGGTACGCAGGCTAGTGGAGTCAAAATGAATATCACCCATTTGTCTGTGGCTGCCATGTCGCTGTGAAACTTGTCAGACAGTTTGCACATGTATTCACCAGAGGAGGCTCACTGCATCATGCCGGCGAACGGAGTCTGGAACCAACACTCCTCGAGCTTCTTGCCATATTTTTCAAACAAGAAATAGGAGACTTCTGTCGAAGCATCCCCCTTGGCCTCATACCATATTGTGATGAGCTCTCCCGTACGAGCATCAACTTTGGGATGTGCGGTGAATGTTGCACATGTGTATCGACCGTGGAAGTTGTAAGCACCTGGAAATCGTCAGCTTGGGCTTTCCCCGGAGGTGGCCAGATGCAACTGGCTTACCATTGGTCTCCAGTGTATCGGGATCCATGGAATAGGGGAGCGAGTCCTCTTTAAGGGCTAGCAGTTGGTTGTCGAAGTAGACGACGTGCGTGTTCGCTGTGGAGTGAATCTTGTCCTTGACCCCCGGGTCATCCGTATAACGGTTCCTGTACTTGCCAAACACCGCTCGACGGGCCGCTCTTTCGATGACGAACTTTTCCGTCCGTACGAACTTCTGCTTGAAGTCCGCATGGCCGTCTTTGGTACGCACAGCATCGACGGCGCTGTCTCCGTTGATGAAGACGTCGTCATCGTAGAGCGGAGCCCATTCAGCATCTGGCATTACTCGGTAGTAAGTTCCATCGATCTGGGAAGGGATCTCTCCTCGGACCATGCAATTGTAGAGTTCGGCCTCGAACCTGCGTTGACATCAGCCGAGTTGCCCTTGCGACAGTATTGCTCTTCTGGAGACGAACCTGCAGAGCGCCTCCGGTCCCATGAAGAAAAGGTTCTTCAGATATCGAGTCTCTTCTTGATATTCCATCTTGGCGGCACATTGCGCAAGGGCCGCCATCGCTTTGGGGGAGGAGGAGTGGTGGACTCACCCACTTTCCCGTCTTCACCTTCACTTCAATACTCAATGGGTGTCTGAAAGAATGACTAGAACTGGTGTTTAACGTGTCAGACTCCTTGGTCCCTTTGCCAGCTCGTGGGGAAACCTAGCGAGATGTACGAGGAGGACACTGGCCCTACCCGCAGACGGAAGAGACCTCACACATGAATACCTTCTCTCTCGGTCAGCCCGACCGGAATAACGTTATAACAAGCGCTCGCTTACTATGCAGATGTGCTTCGACATGGCTGCACTCGATTTTTCTGAGAAGGAGCACTGAGTATGCGGGCAGGCCAAGCTCAGTGAGGCTGGCATCCGCTGAAAGCTGGAGACTGGAAATATGAAGAGCCACTCAATGTCGGGCGGCCGCCTCTGTCTCTTCTGCCCGGGCCATTCAGGATGGATCCTACATATATATCCCAGTCTCCTGATGCCTGACGAACTGGCAAGGAATAAGATTAGGTATTGTCCCTACCTCGGGATGTTCTGATGCTATTAGACTCTAGGCCAGATGCTCGCCTGACGCATCGTAATAAAGATCCCTTTGCGACCTATTGGAATGACCTTCCTGGTATGTTCCCAATTATCCCGATTTCCCCCAACTCCACAAGCCGGTTCATAATTTAAATCCGTTGGCACACTGGCAAACATGAAATATTTGCCCCTGCAATTTCCACCTGCCCTCGGACGACATCAAACAAAACTACCGCCCCATGGAAATCAGAACGCATTGTAGCCTTGCGGCCTCCCCTGGTAGTACACTGGCTCAGGTTCGGAGACTTGACTGTGTGCGTACAATGCCTCTTTGTCGTCGTCCAGCGGAATCGCGCTTGGGCCCTGGAACAACTTGTTCTGCACCTTGTCCTTCATGGCATCCCTCCGGCGGGCCACCCAAGTCTTGATGCCGCCGTAAACTCCAGAGACCAACCAAAGCAAAACATTGACCAGGTCCAGCCACGCAGCTGCCTTCTCGACTGATGTACTGCTGCCTTTATACGAGTCGCTGCTGCTGCGATTGTGGAAGATCTCCATGAAAATCCCAAACACGATGATCCAGAGAAAGCAGAGGCCCAGATCCCAGCCGAACAGGTAGTGGACCTTGAACTTTTTCGAGACTGCCCCGAACGGCGCGGTAAAGGCCAGAATGAGGGCCGAGATGCAGGCGATGACAGCAACGATCATCCCGAACCACCAGACAGCGGATGCGTCGGCCGCATTCTTCTGCCCGTCACCGACGCGCTCGCCGTAGATTCCGACAATGATGATGCCGAAGAGGAACTGCAAGCCGCGGACGACAAGTCGAGGGATGTTCTCCCACACGCGAAGCGGCGCGGTCACGGCCTTTGTACCCAGCTCATAGCCCACGTCCGTTGCATCTTTTGCGTGGGCTTGGTAATTGGTGCCGTTCTTATCATATGCGCTTTTGATCTCCCCCCGATGCTGGAAAGCGAACTTGAAGAGTTTACTGACGGACGACATGGTTGTTGAGGGATTTTTCGAGTGTTGACGCGTTCACAAAAGCTGTGCCTGCAGCAGATTATGAAGCCAATACGTAGTTGTGGGTGTGCTGAACGGAAACAACGACACAGATGTGTGTGAGAAAAGAATGTCGAAGTTCATCGAAATGCGGGAGGTGAAGAATACCGGATAGCTAGAAAACGAAAGGAAACGCTGCTCTACTCAGGGTCGTTGCTGCTTGGACCGCCCGGACTTACATGATTTATGGGTGAGACAATTTCCTTCTGCCAACAATGATCTCTGTCCAGTGCATATGTTGAAACAAAGGACAGCCCTGAAAGGAATTTGGACCACCAGTTGGTTGGACATTCGACGTCGAAGAGGACACTGGCGTTTTCACCTCGGGCGCTTGAGAACCACGCATGTGGCCGACAAAACAGGACAGTGTTGGTTGATTGGGGCCCGCAGCCGACGGGTTTCATGGAGGCCCGGCTGCTGGACGACCCGGACAAAATGAGTGGCCCGCGCTGGCCGTCCAGACGCATCCGTACTGAGGGGCTCCGTCGGCGCCAACAGGCCCCCTTGCAGTCGAGGCCCACATAATTACGGCGTGCCATTTGTTAGAATCGTCTCTAGTCAAGGCCTAAAAGTAGAAAATGTTCGTATCAGTCGAAGCCTCTAATTGACCAGAACAATCGCAATCATGGCCTCTTACTGGCTGCGTTTCCTGACACACGGTCACATACGCCCTGCTCAGCGGAGAAGTGTCCGATGAAGTTATTCCCGACTCCGTGGAAATGGCAGTGAAGGAGGGGGTAGGGCCGTACTTTCACGGCCGATTGGGAGGGGGAGGGACTTGGGCCCCCTGGAACGTCCCTCTGCTTGGAACTTTGATCGTGGATTTGTACTTCCTAATGGCTCTGTGAGGGTACATCGTACGCTTCCACATCCCGTTTCGTACGTGGCCTCCTAGGGTCTGTTACCTAAGAACTGGCAGCTTGGTGTGTCTTTGAACCCGACATGTACTGTGAAGACTTTCGCCGGATGAGAGGCCTTTTTGAGCAATTAACCTCTGCAGACTTTCGGTCCATACTATGCCGAGTAGAAATACGTTAGCAAATGTCGACACTCACAGTCGCGACAGCTATGATGCCCCTCCTCTTGCTTAAGTATATTCCACATACGACTGCATACTACTGACGACTTTAATGGCTCGTACCTGGCTCCCACTGAGTTCATAAGTTGACGCACCCACTTCTCGCACCCCCCCTGTTATCGCACCCCTTGAATTAGTCACCACTTTTCTCACCACCTAACTTCAACAACACATAACTTATTCAATCAAGCCACTATAATACAATCCTGTTCAGCAACTATACTATCGGCTTTGATCTCTTTAATGACACTATTTACAGCCCCTGAAACCTCCTCCTGGGTGCGCATTATGTCATCGATCGTAGCGAACTTGGAATTCGGACTTAACTCAACCTTCCTCCGTTTTGATAGCTGACTGGCCGTAACTTTAGCCTCCAA